>CM077919.1:279253187-279308187 GCA_039797435.1 Crotalus adamanteus | reverse complement strand
TTACAAGAAAGACAGAAATTATTTTAAGAGGGAGAGAAATAATTCCGTAAAAAGGTTATTCACTGAGGAAAGAAGAGCACCAATGCTCCCATTTTATTTAGTGAACTTTAATTATTCCCCTCTCTCCAAAAGATATCAGGTATTTAAAACATGTTATTTTAGAAGAAAGGTTTTGCACTGGATTAAAAAAAAATGTAGGGGGGAGGAACATTTAACTCTGACATTTCATTTATAGGAATTTTAATTATCTGGATGGTTTCCTTTAAATGCTAAATGTAAGCAGTGAAATTTTGTACTTAGGGAAGGGGAAATTACTTCCAGGACTAGCTCCTCATTTTAATGTGTTATGAATACCTTTTAAGGAAAAAAACTTGCAGTCTTCCAAAAGAAAAAAAAGAAAAAAAAAGACCACAATTGACCTTCATCTTTTCAACAGTTGGATGTGAATTTGCTTCTCTGTTGATGAGGATCATGTGAAATGTTAGTATTTATTTATTTATTTATTTATTTAATATCACATTTAGTATCACATTATAATGCCTTGGTAAGGCCACTCTTGGAATATTGAATCCAGTTTTGGTCATCACAATATGAAAAAAGATGTGGAGACTCTGGAAAGAGTGCAGAGAAGAGCAACAAAGATGATCAGGGGACTGGAGGCTAAAACATATGAAGAACGGTTGCAGAAATTGAATATGTCCAGTTTAAAAGAAAGAAGGACCGGATGGCTGTCTTCATTTAAATATACATGTATGAATAAAACATTTAAATATACAACAGTCTTTGTCATCATCCAGAAAAGGAAGAACACAAGATAGTCAGGAACACAGTAATATCATGAGGAAAATTTAAACAATATACAAAACACATACAAGAAAAAAAGGAAGGAAAAAAGAGAAACACCCCTTTTATACACACATACACATATATACATATTCATACACATACATACACACACACACACACACAGATATGTGTGTGTGTGTATCTATGTATATGTGTGTGTATATGTGTGTATATATACATATATATACACACATACAGTGCTTTTTTTGTTAAAAAAAAAAAAGGTGCCAGAACTCACACACGTCATACAACCCGCCTTGCCTACCCTACAAGGTTCCATCCAAAAAAGGTGCCGGAACTCCGTTCTGGGCGTTCTATGAGAAAAAAAGCCCTGCTGTCTTCCAATATCTAAGGGAGAAGCAATCTAGAACTAAGGAGAAATTTCCTGATGGTGAGAACAATTAATCCGTGGAACGGCTTGTCTTCAGAAGTTGTGGGTGTTCCAACACTGGAGGTTTCCAAGAAGAGATTGAACAACCATTTGTCTGAAATGGTGCTAATAATAATAATAATAGTAGTAGTAATGGTTGCTGTAAGGATAAATGGGGCATTTTTCCTTTCTCCTTCCTTTTTCCCTCATTTAAACAGTTCTGTATACTTTTTAAAATTTCCTTCATGATGTTCCTGTGTTCCTGACTATTGTGTGTTCTTCCTTTTCTGGATGATGACAAAGACTGGTGTGTGTGTGTGTGTGTGTGTGTGTGTGTGTGTGTATGTGTATGTATGTATGTATGTATGTATGTATATATGTGTGTGTAAAACATTTAAATATACATGTACGTATAAAACATTTAAATATACAACAGTCTTTGTCATCATCCAGAAAAAGGAAGAACACAAGATAGTCAGGAACACAGTAATATCATGAGGAAAATTTAAACAGTATACAAAACACATACAAGAAAAAAGGAAGGAAAAAAAGAGAAACACCCCTTTTATCCTTACAGCAACCAATCACAGCATAGATTGCCTCATGCATGAGTCAGCACTCTCAGCCAATCAACTACAACACGTACACACACATATATATATATATATACATATTCATACATATACATACACAAACACACACACGTGTGTGTGTGTGTGTACATATATATACATACATACAGTGCTTTTTTTGTTAAAAAAAAAAGGTGCCAGAACTCACACACGTCATACAACTCACCTTGCCTACCCTACAAGGTTCCATCCAAAAAAGATGCCAGAACTCTGTTCTGGGCGTTCTATGACAAAAAAAGCCATGCACACACACACACACACACACACATATATGAATGACTACAAATTTGTGTTCATCCGGACAGCTGCTAGACAGTTCCCTGACAAAAAAAATATTCACAATTCTTTTATCCTTTGAAGATTTTGTCATTACGCACCCTAAAATAACTCAACGGTGTTTATTGGTGCTCAAGATGGATGGTTGCTGAGAAGAAGAGGAAAAAAAAACTGTGGTGTTCCATCCCTAAGAAGAATCAGCAGTCTCTCTGGAGACATTTCATTCTGGGTTAAGGTTTTATGTATGAAGACTTTTCTTTTTCTTCATTTCCAAAAAGGGAAATATACTTTATTTCATGTTTTAGTTTAGGTGCAATATCTGGCAATACTTTGTAACTCAGGGTTTGTTTTGTTCTTTAAAAGAGAATAGCTGGCCTCAGTTTTATTTTGGGTCATTTTTATATAGAGTTTTTAAAGTTATGAATAATAGGCTGCATCTACTTCAAGACCTGGCAAGCTTCATTGGATTCAGAAGCCAAGAATGTCTCAAAAGAACTGGAGTGATTGGAAGAAGAAAGCAATAAAAAACATTTTCTCTGAAAACTAGCAACAGAAGGGTCTATAAAGAAAAGTACTCCCAGAATCATCTTCCCAACAGAAACCCAGTTCAAAAAAGTAAGGCAGCAACACACCGTTTCCACACAAACACACACAATCCCTCTTTGTCACCCAAAAGGTAGAGGTGGGAACTAGACATAAAGCCATACTGGAGTTAATCCTTAGAAATAGAGAAGAAGTGAAAGAGGGAATTGAAATTGCCAGAACCTTGGAGTGAAAGTGACCATGTCATACTAGAATTTAATATAATGCAAACTTTAACAATAGAAAACAATCCAACCAGTGTCTTAAATTTCAAAAGAGCTGACTTTAACAAGCTCAGAGAGAACCTAGGAAAGATCCTATGGATGAAAATCCTAATAGGGAAAACAACCCAAGAAGTGTGGGAAACCCTGAAAAATGTGCTCATAAAAGCCTAGATCAGCACAATACTATTGAGAAAGAAAAACAAGAAATTCAAGAAGAAACCAGCATGGCTGCACAAAGACCTCTATGACAAACTGAAAGACAAAAAGGACAAATACAAAAAATGGAAAGAGGGGCACATAACTAAAGCCAATTATCGGCAGACCGCCAGAACATGTAAAGATGAAGTCAGGAAAGCAAAGACTCAGAACAAACAAAGACTTGCAACAGAAATCAAGGATAATAAAAAAAAAGTTTCTTCCAACACATTAATAACAAGAAAAAAGTCAAGGAAACTGTAGGTCCACTAAATAGAAGATGGCAAGGAAATAATATTCAACAGGGAGAAAGCAGAGCTGCTTAACTCATACTATGCATCAGTCTTCACACAAAAAGAAACTAAAGCCCAACATACCCCCCCCCCCAAAAAAAAACCACACACTGCAAAAGAGATACTAGAAAAAAAAATAGCAAGAAAATGAAAAGAGAACACCTATCCAACTTTGATGAATATAAATCACCGGGACCTCACAAATTACATTCCAGAGTTCTGAAGGAGCTGGCAGATATTATCTCAGAACCATTGCACCACATATTTCATAAATCCTGGAGCACTGGGAAAGTATCTGAGGATTGGAAAAGGGCTGATGTGGTTCCCATCTTCAAGAAAGGGGGAAAAAATGGATGCAGGAAATTACAGACCAATCAGTTTAACATCAATACCTAGGAAGATCCTAGAAAAGGTAATCAAAAAACAGATCTATAAACAACTAGAAGCAAACAAAGTCATAACCAGTAGCCAGCATGGGTTTGTTAAAAACAGATCATGCCAAACCAATCTTATTTCATTCTTTGACAAAGTGACTAAACTAGTAGACCAGCGAAATGCTGTGGATTTAATTATATTTCAGTAAGGCATTTGATAAAGTAGACCACAACCTACTTCTTGGTAAGCTAGAAAAAGGTGGAACAGACACCAGATGGATCTGTAGTTGGCTGACAAACTGTACTCAACGAGTAGTCCTCAATGGCATTACATCCACATGGAGAGAAGTAAGCAGTGGGGTATTACAAGGTTTCATCTTATGCCCAGTACTCTTCAATATCTTCATAAATGACTTAGATGAGGGAATTGAAAGGGAACTCATCAAACTTGCAGATGACACCAAATTGACAGTAGCCAACACCCCAGAAGACAAAGTTAGGATCCAAAAAGATCTTGACAAACTTGAACAATGGGCCCTATCCAACAAAATGAGTTTCAATGTGGAGAAAAGCAAAGTTTTACATTTAGCCAGGAAAAATCAAAGGTACAAATACAGATTGGGTGAGACCTGACTTAAAAACAGTAACTGTGAGAGGCACCTTGGAGTCCTAGTGGACGATCACTTGACTATGAGCCAGCAGTGTGTAGCAGCAACCAGAAAAGGCAATACAATCCTCGGTTGTATAAACAGAGGCATAGAATCAAGATCATGCAAAGTTTTAGTACCGCTTTATAAAACCCTAGTAAGACTACACCCGGAATATTGCAACTAATTTTGGTCACCATATTACAAAAAAGATGTTGAGAGTTTGGAAAAAGTTCAGAGAAGAGCAATTAAGATGATCCAAGGTCTGGAGACTAAAACATACAAAGAATGGCTGCAGGATTTGGATTTGGCTAGTCTAAAGAAAAGAAGAAATAGGGGAGACATGATAGCAGCGTTCTAGTATCTGCCACAAGGAAGAGGGGGGCATATTGTTCACCAGAAGCACCAAAGGGAAGGACAACAAACAATGGTTGGAAACTGATCAAAGAGAGAAGCAACCTGGAATTAAAGAAAAACTTCCTGACAGTGAGGACAATCAACCAGTGGAACAGCTTGCCTCCAGAAATGGTGGGCGCTCCCTCACTCTCTTCCTGAAAATGTCAGCTGACGTCTGTATAACATCTTCAGCACAGAAAGGGAAGGAAAAACCTCTTATGAACAACTCTCCAACATATGGAAGAAGACAGAGGTCTGTCTCCTTGATCACTTTTGTCATAGGGCTACACTGTTGAAATCTGGTGGCAAAATTCCAGTTATCGACAATATGATTTCCCTTCAGGCTTGAATGAAAAAAGAAGAAGAAATTGTAAGATATCATCATCATCATCATCATCATCATCATCATCATCCTGCGACGATACCTGTAATACCATCAAACATCCACATCTGCCTATCCCAGGTCCTGGATAAGACTCGATAGGTAGACAAAATGCCAAATCCAGTCTGAACATCTGGCTGACTGTGCGATGATCCATAATAATAAAAGTTGGAAGGGACCTTGGAGGTCATCGACTCCAACTCCCTGCTCAGGCAGGAACCCTATACCATTTTGGACAAATGGTTGTCCAGTCTTTTCTTGAAAACTTCCAGTGTTGGAGCATTCACCGCTTCTGGAGGCAGGTTGTTCCACTGGTTAATTGTTCTAACTGTCAGGAAGTTTCTCCTTAGTTCTAGGCTGCTTCTCTCCTTGCTAAGTTTTCATCCCTTGCTTCTTGTCCTGCATTCAGGCACTTTGGAGAATAGCTTGACTCCCTCTTCTTTGTGGCAGCCCCTGAGATATTGGAACACTGCTATCCTGCCCCCCCCTTAATCCTTCTCTTCCTTAAACTAGACATACCCAATTCCAGCAACCGTTCCTTATTTGTTTGAGCCTCCAGTCCTCTGATCATCTTTGTTGCTCTTCTCTGCACTCTTTCTAGAGTCTCAACATCTTTTTTACATCGTGATAACCAAAACTTGATGCAGGATTACAAGTGTGGCCTTATCAAGGCATTGTAAAGTGGTATTAATACTTTGGGGAAAACATAAGCTCAACAACTTTTTGTTCACTTCTACTTTTTTAAATGCTATATGTCTGAATCATTTTTCTTTTGTTTCCTTTGTTTGTGAAAGAAAGAAAGAAAGAAAGAAAGAAAGAAAGAAAGAAAGAAAGAAAGAAAGAAAGAAAGAAAGAAAGAAAGAAAGAGGAAGTAGAGGAAAGGGATAGAAAGAAAGAAAGAAAGAAAGAAAGAAAGAAAGAAAGAAAGAAAGAAAGAAAGAAAGAAAGAAAGAAAGAGAGAGAGAAGAGGGAGAGAATAAGAAGAATAAGAATAAGGAGGTGAAGGAGGAGGAGAAAAAGGAAAGAAGGAAGGAAGGGAATTAGGAGGAGGAGGAAAGAAAGAAAGAGAGAAAGAGAGAAAGAAAAAGAAAGAAAGAAAAAGAAAGAGGAATAAAGGAAAAAAAATCTCTATCAACTCATCAGCTGTGCCAACATGCTGACCTTCTAGGTGGAATATTATTATTTTTTTTAAATAGCTCTCCCTTCATGCTGTCTTTTTAGGACACGGAGTTTTAGGACACCACATAAAATTGTGAAAGAGAAGAAGCGAAAAGCAATACTACCATAGGAAGATCAAGAGAAAGGTGAGGAAATATCACCCCCTTGACAAAAGGCTGGCCTTAGTTAATAGTGGCTTTGGATCATCATCACTCCCTTTGGAGAAGCGGACAAAAGGTACCGCTAAGAACTGAATGCTCAGGGCTGGGCAAAGAGACACGATGCTTAGGCTGGATGACCTCTGGCTGTCTCTCATAAACTCCACTGGCTGTAATGCAAGAGAAGGGAAATCACAAGAGGGCAGAGAAGGGAAATAAAACCCAAACAGAGCTAAGTAGTTAAGCACCAGAGTTCTAATGAGTTAGTGAGCTAACCTTTAAATGAACTGATGCTTTCCCGCTCCTGGAATTACACACAAATTATGCAAAGAGTTGCAAAAGGCCACAGCTTATCCGAGAAGACTCTGGAGCAATATGCCTTCTGACAGGGCTGTCTCAGGCTCCTGTTAAAGTGTACGACAAAGATAAACAACCGGTTCTACAGGACAGGGCTGCATCTTGTTGCTTTTTTGTTGAGCTTGAGAGGGGTGAAAGTCTACGGAGATTCTCCATCATCCAGATCTTGGTTGTCCCAAAGGTATTTTTCCAAAAGGCAACTGGACTTTCTCACTTTTTTTTTCTTTGAAAACATTTTGCTTCTCATCCGAGGAGCTTTTTCAGTTCTTCAATTCAGAACAGGAAAAGCTTCTTCGCAGAATAATGTCTAAGGAGCGGTCACAGAATAACTGAATAGCAGAGTTCAAAGGGACCTTGGAGGTCTTCTAGTCTAACCCCCTGGTCAAGTAGGAGACCCTATACCAGAAGTCGGCAACCTTGGCTCTTTTATGACTCGTGGACTTCAACTCCCAGAATTCCTGAGCGAGCCATGCTGAGGGGAAAGGGAGAGGTTTCCAAGCTGAGCCGTGCTGGCTCAGGAATTCTGGGAGTTGAAGTCCAAGAGTCATAAAAGAGCGAAGATTGCCTACCCCTGGCCTAGTCTATTAAGTCTGACAGGAGTAGATTATCAGAAACTGGTAGGCCTAGTCCACGGGTAGGCAACCTTGGCTCTTTTATGACTCGTGGACTTCAACTCCCAGAATTCCTGAGCCAGCCATGCTGAGGGGAAAGGGAGAGGTTTCCAAGCTGAGCCATGCTGGCTCAGGAATTCTGGGAGCTGAAGTCCACCAGTCATAAAAGAGCCCAGGTTGCCTACCCCTGCCCTATACCATTCAGGCAAATGGCTGTCCAATCTCTTCTTAATGCCTAAACCCTCCAGTGTTGGAGCATGCACAACTTCTGAAGGAAAGTCATTTCACTGGTATATTGTCCTGTTCTCCTTAGTTCTAGGTTGCTTCTCTCCTTGGCAAATTTCCATGCATTTCTTCTTATCATGCCTTCTGAGGCATTCGACAATAGTTTAGCCCTTCTTCTTTGGGACAACCCTCAAATATTGGAACGCTGCTTATCATGTCAACCCTAGTCCTTCTTTTCACTAGACTAGATATACCGAGTTCCTTCAACTGTTTTTCATATGTTTTAGCTGCCATCTCCTTGCTCTTCTCTGCACTCTTTCTAGAGGCTCAACATCTTTGGAACATTGAGCAGAACGTTTTCGAAGGAAAACATAACAAAACAAAAATAAAAACAAGAAAGCCCAATTGCCTTTTGAAAAGCACCTTTGGGATTCAAGAGGGCTGATGTCACCCAGGGGTAGAGCTGAACCTTTTTTGACCTGTCTCCCCGGGGATGGAACATGTGAATTGGATTGTTTTGCCTTGTAGAGAGACTTTGCTTTCCTGTTTCCACTGTCACACTGCAATTTTTGAAGGACAAAACATGCCATCCAAAACAGATCAGTTATTTCTATTTATGGTAGAAATTTTGAGTTCCTTTAAGGACCACATGCTGCATGAGCCCTGCCTACCTACGCAAGACGTGATGTTGGGAAGCAACAGTTAGATGAGGTCAACCTGACCTGCTTTCCTCTTGTTGTTGTTAGTTATGAAGTCATGTCTGACCCATCGCAACCCCATGGACAACATTCCTCCAGGCCTTCCTGTCCTCTACCATCTTCTGGAGTCCATTGAAGCTCATGTCTACTGCTTCAGTGATTCCATCCAGCCACCTCCTTCTCTGTCATCCCCTTCTTCTCTTGCCCTCCATCTTTCCCAGCATCAGGCTCTTCTCCAGGGAGTCCTTCCTTCTCACTAGGTGGCCAAAGTACTTGAGTTTCAACTTCAGGATCTGGCCTTCTAAAGAGCAGTCAGGGTTGATCTCCTCTAGGACCGACTGGTTTGATCGCCTTGCAGTCCAGGGGGCTATCCTGCTTTCTACAAACGAACAAATATTTCAAGGGAGGCTCTACTTTGAGGAAATAGGGGACAAGGGATTTTGTGGTCAATTTGCGGAGTCCCAGGGTAATCTTCAACAACTGGATCAAAGTAGTATCACTGCCTTATTTTACCCATCAAAAGTCATCTTTGTACTGTTTACGTGTCTGGAGGTTCTTGAGACACCAGCAAGAATGCTAGTCAAGATGGATAATAGGTCTTATCTGATGTACCTGCCAGCAAGATTCCCCAAAGCATGCATATTATTTTAAGAGCATGTGTAAAAGAATGTATATTCTATATCAAGGACTTTAGATTGAAAATAAGTTTAAAAGGAAGGGGATTTTGCATGGAAAGGTAATTTATGCTTCTTTGAAGGGAGGGAGGAAGGAGAAGGGGAAGGGAAAGGGAAGGGGAAAGAAAAAAGGAAGGGAAGGAAAGGAATAGAAAGGAAAGGAAGACTTCAGTAGAGAGGGAATGGAAGGAAAGGAAAGGAAAGGAAAGAAAAGGAAAGGAAAGGAAGGAAAGGAAAGGAAAGGAAAGGAAAGGAAAGGAAAAGAAAGGAAAGGGTGGTGGTGGTGGTGGTGGTGGTGGTGGAGGAGGAGGAGGAGGAGGAGGAGGAGGAGGAGGAGGAGGAGGAGAAAACACACTCCAAGAGAAAAAGAAAGCAAGACAATAGGAGAGAGAATATCCCAGATATTATCTTCTATTAAAAAAAATGATAGGGGAGTTAAGATAGAATTTCAGCTTGAAATGAAGAATTGTACGATGCCTGTTCATAGCAATTTTCAAATTCATCTCTCATATTTTAAAAGGCAAACATTACTTGTTTAAGACCTCTGGCTTTGACAGTGGATGTAGTGAATGAATCTTTATTGCAACCTGAAATCTAGAAATCTGACCTGAACATGCATAATATTTTTCATTCTGCTCCCTTCTGTGTTCAACGCTTCATTTTATACAGATCAGGACAGAGAACAGCCTGCAAGCATTTTATATTAGTCTGACTTTGGGGTTGTGGAGGAGTGGGGAATGACATAATCACGGAGAAACAGTTCCCTAGAAGGCTAACTGTGCCCTGAACACAACTTTGTTGGCCTTTGAGGATTCATAGACCCATAAATATGCAAGTCCAAGATAAAACCAAACTGCGTTTTATTGAATTGACATTTAAATTAACTGACTCTGAGGCCGGTTCCAGTGGCTGCTTGTGGGAGAACAGCAGCTGAGTTTTACGGGTTAATCTACTCAGAGCAGAATAACAGAGTTGGAAGGGACCTTGGAGGTCTTCTAGTCCAACCCCCTGCTCAAACAAGAAACGGAATACCATTTCAGACAAAGGGTTGTCCAATCTCTTCTTAAAACTCTCCAGTGTTGGAACACCCACAGTTTCTGGAGGCAAGTTGTTCCATTGATCCTTCCTTTTCAATATCTACATAAACAATGTTGGGTGAGGTATCACGAATGGATTGATGATCCTCAGTTGAATATCTCTGCTCCCAACTGTCAAAGTGAAGCTGTTGGACCCGTGTTTGGACATTGAGAGGGTCTGGGTGGGATGAACAGTTATCAGTTCAGCCAAGATGAGAGGCTGTGGGTTCTGGGTTCCCCAAATTCAGGAACTGAAATATCAGAATCAGTATAATATGGGTTGCCCCAAAGAAGAGGGAATCAAGCTATTCTCCAAAGCGCCTGGAGGCAGGACAAGAAGCAATGGATGGAAACTAATCAAGGAGAGAAGCAACCTACAACTAAGGAGAAAGTTCCTGACAGTTACAACAATTAACCAATGGAACAATCTGCCTCCAGAAGCGGTGAATGCTCCAACACTGGAAGTTTTTAAGAAGAGACTGGACAGCCATTTGTCCAAAATGGTGTGGGGTTTCCTGCCTGAGCAGGGGGTTGGACTCGATGACCTCCAAGGTCCCTTCCAACATTATTATTATTATTATTATTATTATTATTATTATTATTGTTGTTGTTGTTGTTGTTGTTGTTGTTGTTGTTGTTGTTGTTATGGATCATCGCATAGTCAGCCAGATGTTCAGACTGGATTTGGCATTTTGTCTACCTATCGAGTCCTTACCCAGGACCTGGGATAGGCAGATGTGGATGTTTGATGGTATTACAGGTATCGTCGCAGGATGGAAGCAGTTCCTAGTAAGGCCGCCTTTTGCAATTGACTAATGGCAAATTTGTCAATACCAATGGTGTTCAAGTGGTTCTCCAGTTGTTTTGGGATTGCACCCAAGGAGCCTATGACTATTGGTACTACCCTTGCTTGCTTTGGCCACAGTCTTTCTATTTCTATTTGTAGGTCTTTGTATTTTGTTATCTTCTCCAGTTCTTTCTCCTCTATTCTGCTTTCTCCAGTCACTGCCACGACCACTATCCAGACTTTTTTGTCTTTCTTATCGACAATTGTTAAGTCTGGATGTTGTTGTTGTTGTTGTTGTTGTTGTTGTTATTATTATTATTATTATTATTATTATTATTATTATTATTATTATTATTATTATTATTATCATCATCATAGGGGTGGAAAGGACCTTGGAAGTCTTCTAATCCAACCCCTGCTCAAGCAGGAACTTCTATACCCTTCCGGACGAATGGCTGTTCAGCCTCTTCTTGAAAAGGTTCTCCTGCTTGAGCAGGGGGGTGGACTAGAAGACCTCCAAGGTCTCTTCCAGCTCTATTCTATTCTAAGCCCTTCAGTGATGAAACACCCACAACACCCAGAAGAGCCGAGGTGGCGCAGCAGTTAGGGTGCAGTACTGCAGGCCACTTTAGCTGACTGTGTTCAGCAGGTCAGCGGTTCAAATCTCACCGGCTCAAGGTTGACTTAGCCTTCCGGGGTAGGTAAAATATATATATATATATATATATATATATATATATATATATATATATATATATATATATATATATATATATATATATATATAGATGTTTTCTGAGGTTTTCGCGGGTATTTGTATGTAGGTCTTTGGTTGTTCGGGTTTTCTCCCACGTAAAATTGGAAGTGTCTTGGCGACGTTTCGACGAAGTCCCATTCGTCATCTTCAGGCTGGTGCTTTCAGCTTCGTGCTTTGAGCAGCAATGTGTGGTCTTAGCTGTTTATTCCTTTTAACAGTTAAAAGGAATAAACAGCTAAGACCACACATTGCTGCTCAAAGCATATATATATATATATATATTTGTTTTCTGAGGTTTTCGCGGGTATTTGTATGTAGGTCTTTGGTTGTTCGGGTTTTCTCCCACGTAAAATTGGAAGTGTCTTGGCGACGTTTCGACGAAGTCCCATTCGTCATCTTCAGGCTGGTGCTTTCAGCTTCGTGCTGCTCGAGGCACGAAGCTGAAAGCACCAGCCTGAAGATGACGAATGGGACTTCGTCGAAACGTCGCCAAGACACTTCCAATTTTACGTGGGAGAAAACCTGAACAACCAAAGACCTACATATATATATATATACACACATTCCTTACTGGTGTACACCACTTAGAGAGTGCTCGCACTTAAAGCGGTATATACGTCTCATAAATAAATAAATAAATAAACATCTGAAAGCAAGCCGTTCTACTGATCATTTGTTCTCATTATCAGGAATGTTCTCCTTAGTTCTAGATTGGATCTCTCTTTGATTAATTTTGATCCATTGTTTCTTGTCCTGCCCTCAGGTGCTTTGGCAAATAAGTTGTCCCTCTCCTCTCTGTGGCAGCTCCTGAAATATTAGAAGATTGCTCTTCTCTTCACTCAGGGTAGGCGTTTCCATTTTAATTTCCCTAAATTCTAGGGCAGGGGTTCCCAACCCCATGGTCCATGGACCGGAACTGCACAAGCAGATGAAACTTCATCTGTGTATTTTTATTTTTTTTTTGTAAAAAATTTTATTTTCAACTTTACAATACATAACAATCTTACAAATACTTCAGATAAAAAATAAAACAAATTGATACACACCACATTCGGTCTTGCCCGCCCATTTCTCCCCAAACCGCATCCCACCTCAAACCAACTTACTTCTTTCCCTCTTTTTCTTCACTCACCCCCTCTCGTCCTTCACCTCCACCTTCCTACTTACTTCTCACCTTCTTCTCCTCCCTCTTGATGCGGTCCAGGGGAAATGCCCAAGCAGTTCCCCTCTCAAAATTAAAACATCAATATTATATACAATAAGACTATTTCTACTTTATCTGAACTACTTAAACTTCAACCCATCCACCCCACCCCCCACCCCTCCCCCCACCCCTCCCCCCACTTCCCTCCCCCTCCCCCCTCCCCTTCAACTTCCCAGAGCAAAATACAGGATTATGCAAACATATTAAACATAATCTATTTAAGTTTACTAATTATACAATGAACAAAATCATAAAAACCCTTAACTCCCTTCAAACTTTAACATCATAAGTTTATAAACAAAATCATTACTCATAGAATAAGTGAAACTTTGTAGTTCCATATTTCTTCTGAACATATTCTATCCATCTTCTCCATACGTTAAAATATCTCTCTTGTGAATGGTCCTTTAAATAAGCAGAAATTTTAGCCATTTCTGCTAAATTAGAAACCTTAAATACCCATTCTTCTAAAGAAGGCAGAGTATCCTTCTTCCAATATTGACCCACCAGTAATCTTGCTGCTGTTATTAAATTCAACATTAAAATAGTTTCTTTAACATTAAAGTCCACGAAATTTCCCAAAAATCTGTGCATTAATGGCATCTAGGTAGCACGTGAAACCATCCTTCCCAGTCTGTGAAATTTCCCCCCCCCACAGAACCAGTCCCTGGTGCTAAAAAGGTTGGGGGCTGATGCTCTAGGAAGTTCAACTCTGCCTTAGAAGAAGAAGAATAGCATTAAAAGGGACCTTGGTGGTCTTCTAGTCCAACCTCCTGCTTAAGGGAGAAGCTTGAAGAGCAGGTGGCAGTGAAGCCAGACAACTCTTTTCACAACTGAATCTTGCATGCCAAGTTGCTCCAGTCCTGGATCATGATGCCCTTTTCATGGTCACGCAGACCTTAGTTACCTCCTGACTGGACTGCTGCAATGTGTTCTACCTGGGGCTGTCCTTGATAACCCTCTCGAAGCACAACTCACTGCATCTATTTTCCAAGCTACGTTGTTCCCAACAGGTTTCAAGGTGTTGGTTATCACCTTTAAACTTATATAGCAGGGCTTTTCAACCAGTGGTATGGGTACCACCTGTGGTACATTGGCACCTGGCAGGTGGTACGTGACCATCCTAGACATGTGGTAGCAGGGGAGGGGAATGAGCTGAAATGGTGGCAGCACCGCACAAGCCTGAGCGAGAGATGGCTGGAGCTGCAGGGCTGTCAGGGCTCAGCGGAAGCGCCATGATCAGCACTTCTTTGGGGCTGTCAAGACTCAATGGAAGTGCCAGGATCAGTGCCAGGCTCCAGCTGGAGCTCGGCGCTGATCCTGGCGCTTCTGCTGAGTGCAGAAGAAGCGCCGATCAGCTGGAATGTTGCAGCCTCTCCAGAGTCTTGTGATTTATATTTAGATGCTTGGCAACTGATTCATATTTATGACGGTGACAGTGTCCCAGGGTCATGTGAAGTGACCAAAACCTGCTGCAACCATCCAGCAGACGGGGGGGGGGGAATAAAAACCAAACACCCCCAACCCCACCCCCGCTGCCAATCCTCAACAGAAATGCTCACAACAATGAAAACCTCGGACAGGAGGAAGAGCGTGTCCGGGTGGGCAGGCAGGTGTCTTGCTCGGCTGTGGCTTGGGGGCACTTTTTTCAGTGCCATTGTAACTTCTAACAGTCACTAAGCGAACTGTTGTAAGTCGAGGACTACCTGTACTTTATCACTTTTTTCCTTTTTTTTTTTTTGGTCATCAAATTTTTGACACCTTGCTAGGCGACTGGTGGTACTCGGATGTTGCCATATCCTAAAAGTGGTACAATGTGTGAAAAGGTTGAAAAGCCCTGTTATATAGCATCCAGTTGGGCTGTGTGCAAGGCCACCTTCTCCCCCAAAACACATCTCAGCCCCACGTACTCCTACGGGGATGGCACGCCTGAGGTTCCCTGTCAGACATGGGATGTATGAAGTATCATTTTGGGTAGCTGTCCCTGCGGTGTGAAATTATCTCTCCCTCCTCACCTAACATACCACAGGACCCAATTCTATACAGGTAAACCTTAACTTACCACCACATCTGAGTCCAAAATGTCCACCGCTAAGCACAAATGAGTTTTTGTCCCCCTTTGCGCTCTTTCTTCCCACCAATATTTGGAAGACGTTTCTCCTTACTGCCTCCTTGGCCTTCCAAGAGGCTCAAAGCCACCCAGCTCGCCTCAGTGCTTACGGCAGTGGTTCTCAACCTTTTTAATGCCGCGACCCCCCAACCGGTTGTAAGTCGAGGACTACTCAACCAGTCGTAAGTCGAGGACTACTCAACTGGTGCAGCACCTTTTTCAGAATGGGACTTTTGGCGGGCTCAGCAGGGCAGAGGCAGTCTGGACAATTCCTATTGGCTTTTGAAAGCCAATAGAATTAGACTCTATTCAAGAGAGTCTATTCTATTGGCTTTCAAAAGCCAATAGAATAAAAGGGAGCAGCACAGCTAAGGAAAAGGGGGGAAAAATGGCGGACTGCGTTGTTTGGCGACCCCAGTGAAATGGTCGTTCGACCCCAAATGGGGTCCCGACCCACAGGTTGAGAACCACTGCCTTATGGGAAAACTAGAACTCCAGTTCCATTCTGGTTTCTTCCCAGTGCATTTAACGAAGACACCCAGGTGACTTTTTGTTTTGTTTTATCTGTTAGCGGGGTATGGGTGGCGGTGGAGAGAGACAGATATTGAAAACGAAGGGAGAAATGGTGTCCTCCCCTACCAGCAATACACAGGATATGAGAGTCTAGAAGAGGTGGCTCTCTCCTTAATGAGAAATTGTATCGTAGATTAGAGTCTCTCCTTGTCTCTCTGCTGAAACTTATCAGAGTTTCGGCTCCTGAGATATCGAGTGGAGCAGATAAACCAGATGGGCTCCCGAATTCTGTCAAAATTTCTCGGCCAGCTGCTTTCATTTCAAAAGCCGGCTGGATTTTTTTTTTTTCCCCTCCCCCAAAAATAGGCATGTGAAGCAAATTGGTCTGATAGACCTTTATAATGCAATTACACGCCGAGATGGGGTCTGGAGCAGGCAGGCAGAAATATTATTGATGGCTGGTGAAAACAGGGAATAAGATGTTATTAAGCCAAGTCAGAGATAGATATCGATAGCTAATATAAAGCCCTTTATTGGTTTACAGGCTGTGGGAAAGAAGGCGGTGAGATCTGACCCTTAGCTTTGCTTTTAATTTCGCTGGAGAGACGGGGTTCATGAATAAAACATCGTAGCTTGCATGGCTTTGATATTCGCCACTACTTTCCATGTCCCAAGCTCGGTCCTGGAGAGAATTGAGTGAGCACAAAGAAGGCTAACAACATAAACTTGGAAGTCTTTCTTGTCTGCTGGGATCAAGGAAGTTGAGGGCCATTGTGGAAATGGCAGAGAAGATCAGTGAGAGAGAAGTCACTCTGGTGCTCTGAGGCAACATCAGGTCAAAACTGGATCTGAAGCAGAGGTGAGGGCATCACATCTCAACCAGATGTAAATGTCAGGACAACAGCTGTCTAAGGATCAGTGGAATAGAGCAGGAAGCTGTGCTAGAAGTCAATTTAAACGGAGAAGAACTGAAAGGATTATGGTTGTGTTGGAGATACTCCAGAGTAAATCCATTACTCTGGAGGTCTTCTCCATAGGCAAATCATGCAGAGAAGAATGGAAGCGAGTAAACCCCAGTCCTTACTAGCACTGATGACGTTACCTAGTTTGGGTAATGAAACGACTGCAAGAAAGCAAACAAGCTCGAGGTCCTCTCATTACAGTTGTATTAGGAGATAATCCCGTAAATCCATTATTCTGGAGGACTTCTCCATAGGCAAACTGTACAGAGAAGAATGGAAGGGATTACAGCTGTATTCGGAGATGATCCTAGTAAATCCATTTTTCTGGAGGATTTCTCCATACTCCAACCGCACAGAGAAGAATGGGAGGGATTACAATTGTAAATCTACTCTAGAAAGTATGTAGAGGAAAGCAACAAAGATGATTAGGGGACTGGAGGCTACAACATAGGAAGAATGGTTGCAGGAATTGGGTATGTCTAGTTTAATAAAAAGAACGAGTAGGGGTGACGTAACGATAGTGAGTCAATGTTTGAAGGGCTGCCATAAAGAAGAGAGGGTCAGCCTATTCTCCAAGGCACCTGAAGACAGGACAAGAAGCAATGGATGGAAACTAATCAAGAAGAGAACCAGCCTAGAACTAAGGAGAAACTTCCTGTCAATGAGAACAATTAATTAGTGAAATGGCTTGCCTTTAGAAGTTCTGGTGCTCCATCATTGGAGGCTTTTAAGAAGAGATTGGGCAACCATTTGTCTCAAATGATATAGGGTCTCCTGCTTGAGTAGGAGGTTGCACTAGAAGATCTCCACGTTCTTTCCAGTTCTGTTATTCTGTTAAGTTAAACCAACAAGATCTCTGAATCTGTAACACAAAGCGCATGCATTTTTCCAATTTTGTGGTGTTTCTTCTCCGTATGAGACTGGCATGCAGCATGACTTCTCATCGGTGGCGAAGCCTCATGTCCCATTTTGTCTCGGCATTTTGAGTTACTGAGAAACAGCATCTCAGCTTCTGTTTGATAGAAATAAAACTGGGAGAAGATGGATGGGATGGCGAAGCTATACAAATGTTGAGTTGGGGAAAAACAAGTGAGTTCTAGTTTTGCCTTAGGGACAAAAGCTGGCTGAGGGACTTTGGATCAATCACCAGGCAACAGTGAGTTGTAGTCTTGCCTTCGGTAGGAAAGCCAGCTGAGTAGCTTTGGGCCAATCACCAGGAGATGGTGAGTTCTAGTCCCACTCTAGGCACAAAGGCCAACAGGGCAGGGCTGTGCCCGTCACTCTCAGTTCAACTCACCATCACAAGAATGTTGTTGCCCTGTCTGTCCTGTTCTGTCTGTCCTGTTCAATCCTGTTTGTCCTGGTTACTAATCAAATTGCAGAGCAAGCCGCTAAAGCTCAGCACATACTGTATTTGCAGAATGCAGTCTGGGTCAGTCTCTGGGAACAGAGGTTTAGTTTTCTAAGCTTTCAGCCCATGCTGGAGCCCATCCTTAGGAAACTTCTCTCTACTGGAAGATTCACACCTGAATGGATAATTTCTCCAAGTGACTTGTTTAAAAAAGAAAAAAAAAATCAGAAACTTCAGTAGTTTATTGATTTATTGATCAAACTTAGTAGAATAGAATAGAGCTGGAAAGGACCTTGGAAGTCTTCTAGTCCAGCCCCTGCTCAAGTAGGAGAACCTACACCATCTCAGACAGGTGAATGTCCAGTCTCTTCTTAAAAATCTCCAGTGATGGAGCGCCCACGATTTCTGGAGGCAAGCTGTTCCACTGGTTGATTGTCTTAATAATAGTAGCAATAATAATAATAATAATAATAATAATAATAATAATAATAATAATAATAATAATAATAATAATAATAATAATAATATCCCAGGTCCTGGGTAAGGACTCGATAGGTAGACAAAATGCCAAATCCAGTCTGAACATCTGGCTGACTGTGCAATGATCCATAATAATAATAATAATAATAATAATAATAATAATAATAATAATAATAATAATAATAATATCCCAGGTCCTGGGTAAGGACTCGATAGGTAGACAAAATGCCAAATCCAGTCTGAACATCTGGCTGACTGTGCGATGATCGATAATAATAATAATTGGAAGATCTGCAAAAAATATCATTTGCCTGTAAGCAAAAACTGGTGGGATCATAAAATAGAGAAAGTCATAGAAAATGATAAAATTAAACTGCTCTGGGACTTCAGAATTCAAACAGACAAGCACCTGCAACATAACACCCCAGACTTAACAATTGTCGATAAGAAAGACAAAAAAGTCTGGATAGTGGACGTGGCAGTGCCTGGAGATAGCAGAATAGAAGAGAAAGAACTGGAGAAGATAACAAAATACAAAGACCTACAAATAGAAATAGAAAGACTGTGGCAAAAGCAAACAAAGGTAGTACCAATAGGAGCACCACTTGAACACCATTGGCATTGACAAATTCGCTATTAGTCAATTGCAAAAGGCGGCCTTACTAGGAACTGCTTCCATCCTGCAACGAGACCTGTAATACCATCAAACATCCACATCTGCCTATCCCAGGTCCTGGGTAAGGACTCGATAGGTAGACAAAATGCCAAATCCAATCTGAACATCTGGCTGACTGTGCGATTATCAATAATAATAATAATAATAATAATAATAATAATAATAATAATAATAATAATAATAATAATAATAATAATAATAATAAAGTTGGAAGGGACCTTGGAGGTCATCTGATCCAACCCCCTGCTCAGGCAGGAAACCCTATACCATTTCAGACAAATGGCCATCCAGTCTCTTCTTAAAAACTTCCAGTGTTGGAGCATTCACCACTTCTGGAGGCAGGTTGTTCCACTGGTTAATTGTTTTTACTGTCAGGAAGTTTCTCCTTAATTCCAGATTGCTTCTCTCTTTGATCAGTTTCCAACCATTGACTCTTATCCTTCCCTCTGGTGCTCTGGTGAACACCTGGACCCCCTCTGCCTTGTGGCAGCCCCTCAGATACTGGAACACTGCTATCATGTCTCCCTTATTTCTTCTTTTCTTTAGACTTAGTATTCCACAGAAATCATCTGCTTGGGCATTTCATTCTCTCTAATAGTAAAGCTGGGCTCCCTCTAGAAGAGTGGCTGGCTTGCTTGCTTCTTTGCTTGCTTCATTCATTCATTCATTCATTCATTCATTCATTTGGTAGGGCTTACATGCTGCTTCAAAGTAGGACTTGGATGCCATTTGATCTCTCATTCCAGGTGTTGACCGAACTGCGAATGGCTTTATTCACTTAGTACCTTTCTTTGTTGTTCATTTCTTCCTGATTATTTGTTTAGTTGCACATTTGTTCCCATTGCTCAGACTTATTGCCAGGATGGCACAGTGGTTAGAATGCAGTATTGCAGGCTGATTGCAATACTGTTCAGAGTTCGATCCTGACGGGGTTCAAGGTTGACTTAGCCTTCCATCCTTCTGAGGTCGGTAAAATGAGGACCCAGATTGTTGGGGACAATACGCTGACATTTGTAAACTGTGAAGAACTATGAAATGGTCTATATATCTATTCTCATAAAATAGCCCACAACAACTTAAGAGAAGGGGAAAGAGAACTCACATCCCCCCCTTGCACACTAAACAACAAGAGACACATTAAGGAAAATGACAGGAAATGGAAGATATTTATGAATAAATGAATGAATGAATGAATGAATGAATGAATGAATGAATGAAAATGTATATGGCTGAAATCTTCCATTGGCAAATCTGGAAGAAAAAAAAAATCAAACAGTCAAATTAAATCTCAAAAGTTAGAACAGTTTTTTTTTTAATCCATAGATCCACAATTGGATCTAAAATATTACCAAAATATCCAACAGACAGTTAAGGCAGGCTATGTAAGATATTTTTTTTTCTATCTTCTTTTTAATTTTCTGGAAACTTCTGTGCAATAGGAATAATACTGTATGCCACATTATCAGACTTGTGACTTTCGAAAGTCTGTTTATTTGTGTACCGTAACCGTCTCTAAAATAGCCTATCAGCCAGTCCAAAGTAAAGCTTTTTTTTTTTCTTCTTCTCTGTATTTCTTATTTCCAGTTTTACCTTCTCCCTGATACATTTCCTTCACTGAACCACAGAAAACTACAGTATTTTGTGCACTCAACCTTCAGGCAATCTGTTAGCACTCAAGTGTTCATTGATTGGAAAATGATGCAACAGTTGGCTAGTTGCAGCCATAAGGCAATGCAATAAACTTCAAGCTCCACTATCTTTTCATCCCCAATTCCACAACACAAACATTATCCCAAAGTGTTTGAAGAAAGGTCTTTGCCGTTTTGATGTTGAGAATTTTTAGGACCGCTTTTGAGTTGGAATTTTTATCACCCGTTCACCAGGAGGAGAATTCTGTTGCAAATGTTATTAGCTAGATGTGGATGGGAGACAACGTTCTTAAGGTTTCAGGTCTGCTTTGCCATGACGGGCTACAGATTCCAATTGTTGTTGTTGTTATTGTTGTTGTTGTGCCTTTGAGTCAATTGTGACTCATGGGACCTGCTTGACAAGTCAATCACTCTGCACATATATTATAGAATAGAATAACAGAGTTGGAAGGGGCTTTGGGGGTCTTCTAGTCCAACCCCCTGCTCAGTCAGTAAACCCTATAGCATTTCAGAAAAATGGCTGTCCAATCTCTTCTTAAAGACTTCCAGTGTTGGAGCATTTACCACTTCTGGAGGCAGGTTGTTCCACTGGTTAATTGTTCTAACTGTCAGGAAGTTTCTCCTTAGTTCCAGGTGGCTTCACTCCATGATTAGTTTCCATCCGTTGCTTCTTGTCCTGCCTTTAGGCGCCTTGGAGACTAGCTTCACTCCCTCTTCTTTGTGGTAACCCCTGAGATATTGGAACACTGCTATCCTGTCACCCCACGTCCTTCTCTTCATTAAACTAGACCTACCCAATTCCAGCAACCGTTCTTTGTATGTTGTAGCCTCCAGTCCCCTGATCATCTTTGTTGCTCTTCTCTGTATTCTTTCCAGAGTCTCAACATCTTTTTTACATCATGGTGACCAAAACTGGATGCAGTATTCCAAGTGTGGCCTTACCAAGGCATTGTGAAGTGGTATTAATACTTCATGTGATCTTGATTCTATCCCTCTGTTGACGCAGCCCAGCACTGTATTGGCTCTTTTGGCAGATGCAGCACACTGCTGGCTCATTTTTAAGTGATTGTCCACTAGCCCAAAATGTACGTTGCTAAGTTGTTTAGTGATCAAGAATCAATCACTCCACACATATATATTAGAATAGAATAACAGACTTGGAAGGGACCTTGGATTTCTTCTAGTCCAGCCCCATGCCCAAGCAGGAGAACCTATATCATTTCAGACTAGTGACTGTCTAGTCTCTTCTTAAAAACCTCCAGTAATGAAGCACCCACAATTTCAGAAGGCAAAGCTGTTCCACTGGTTAATTGTCCTCACTGTTAGGAAGTTTCTCCTTAATTCAAGGTTGCTGCAGCTGTAGCAGCTGCAGAACTACTGGAAGAAAAGATGTTTACCCGTCGCAGATACACAGTGATGGAAAACAAAGAAATAATGATCTGTTACTACAGATCAAGTCCAACAAGAAGAGGATATCTAAAATGAATGCACCAGTTCTGGAAAGAACAACATCCAGAATCAGAAATAACAGAACAGAGACTAGCAGATCAACGCCGATTTATAACACGAAATAAAGTATTCACAGAAACAGAATTGGATGAACTGCAAAGGTTTACCCAGGGCAAAGAAATCAAAGCCTTACCAGAAGTAATCCAGAATGTAGAGGCAAACCAGGGGGAGTTGGCAGTGAAAGAATCCAGTAGAGATATACAACTGTTCTGATTTGGAAACCAGGCACCTCTTCCTCAGGAAGAACAAAACCCTCTACCTAAAGAAATAAAAGAATTGAAACAAAGAATAACTGAGCATCTAGAACAGCACAAAAACAACAGAATAAGGCTACCTGCATTGAAGCTTGTTCCAAAGAAACAGCTAGCACAAGCATTAAAAGATGCAAATACTGCAATATCAAGTATAAGCACCAATTCACTGCAAGAAACAAATCAACTAATGTACAGCACAGCTGTAGTTATAACAGAATACCTGGGATGCAAAATCAACAAAGAAGAAAAACAAACAAACAGTGCACCAGAAAAATGGAAGGTTAGATTAGAAAATAAGATCAGCAAGTTAAGATCACATGCAAGCAAGCTAGAACAGATGAAAGAAAAGAAGCTGAAGAACAAGAAGACCAAAGAATACCTAATCAAGAAATACCACTTAGAAACAAGGAAGATCAAGGAAGCACTGGAAATAATAAAGCAACAAATAACAGCTATAGCCAGGAAAATCAGTAGATATGAAGCTCGAATTGCAAACTATAGGCAAAACCTCCAATTTCAATCCAATCAGAAACGTTTCTACCAATCCATCAATGGAGAAACTGCAAGGAATCAGTCAGTACCTGACAAGGAAGAAACAGTGCAGTTCTGGAAGCAGATATGGGATAACCCAAAGAAATACAACAAGGATGCGGCTTGGTTAAAAGAGGTGGATGCAAATAAAACAGAAGCTGAAATGAAAGAACTAGTAATAACAACAAAAATGGTAGAAAAAAGAGCAAAGAAAATAAAAATTGGTCAACACCAGGTGAAAATGAACTGCATGG
Organism: Crotalus adamanteus; assembly: GCA_039797435.1. Taxonomy (NCBI): domain Eukaryota; kingdom Metazoa; phylum Chordata; class Lepidosauria; order Squamata; family Viperidae; genus Crotalus; species Crotalus adamanteus. The sequence continues at coordinate 279,284,976 of CM077919.1, read as the reverse complement.
GTTTTCGTTGAAACATCTAACTGTTATACACCCACTCATTGCCAAACAGTTCAACAATATACTACGAGAAATTGAAAAGTGGCTAACAACTGGGAAAACCTACCTAATAATGAAAAATCCAGCAAAAGGGGCAACACCAGGTAACTACAGGCCAATTACCTGCTTACCAACAACTTTCAAATTACTAACTGGTGTGGTAGCTGATGCAGTGCAACAGCATCTAGTTGAAAACAATCTCTTTCCACCTGAGCAGAAAGGAAACTGCCCCAATAGCAGAGGAACAAATGATCAACTCCTAATAGACAAAATGATCTTGGAAAACTGCAAGAGAAGGAAGACCAACCTGAATGTGGCATGGATTGACTACAAAAAGGCATTGACACTCTGCCACATGACTGGATAATAAAGTGCCTAGAAATAACAGGACTCAGTAGAAACATCAGAAAATTTGTGCAAAGATCGATGGCACAATGGAAGACAGTTGCAGATCAATGGTGAGAGGCTGGGAGAGGTTAATATCAAGAGAGGAATATTTCAAGGAGATTCATTATCACCATTACTATTTGTTATTGCACTGTTTCCTCTGTCAACAATACTGAATAACTCAGGACATGGCTATCAAACATCAAAAACATCTACCAGACTATCCCACCTCCTTTATATGGATGATCTGAAGCTGTATGGAAAAACATCATCTGAAATAGAATCGCTGCTCAACACTGTCCGTATATATAGCCAAGATATTGTAATGGAGTTTGGCTTGGACAAATGTGCCACACTTACTATCAAACAAGGAAAAATAATGAAAACTGAAGGAATCAAGATGCCCCACGAAAATAACATTAAGAGTCTGGATGAGGAAGAGTACTACAAATACTTGGGTATCCTTCAAGCTGACAACATCAAGCACACTGAAGTCAAGAAAAAGATTAGAGGTGAATACATCAAGAGAGTGAAGAAGATCTTAAAATCCAAACTCAATGGAGGAAATACCATAAAGGCAATCAATACCTGGGCAATCCCAGTCATTAGGTACACAGCTGGAATAGTGGACTGGACTCAAGCAGAACTAAAAGCAATGGATAGGCAGACCAGAAAAATAATGACAATGAATCATGCCCTTCATCCACGCAGTGACATTGATAGACTTTATCTACCAAGGCAAATAGGTGGGCGTGGAATGCTACAAGTACATCAGATGGTTGAAGAGGAAAAAGTGGCTTTGGAAGAATATCTGAAGAACAATGATGAAGATGCACTGAAATTAGTATATCAGGAAGGCTTACTAACTACTGGAGAGACCAAACTGGCCTACAAGAAAGACCAAATGAAGAAGAGAATAGAGGCATGGGAAGACAAAGCACTACATGGCCAATACATGAAAAAAATAGCTGGGAAAGCAGATAATAATAAAACCTGGCAATGGCTAAGAGCAGGAAAATTGAAGAAAGAGACTGAGGGACTAATTCTGGCTGCACAAGACCAAACCTTAAGGACAAATGCATACAAAGTCAAAATTGAGAAGACAGCAACAGACAGTAAGTGCCGCCTATGCAAAGAAGCTGAAGAAACAGTGGACCACTTGGTAAGCTGTTGCAAGAAAATTGCACAAACTGATTACAAGCAGCGGCATGACAAAGTAGCAACAATGGTGCATTGGAAGATCTGCAAAAAATATCATTTGCCTGTAAGCAAAAACTGGTGGGATCATAAAATAGAGAAAGTCATAGAAAATGATAAAATTAAACTGCTCTGGGACTTCAGAATTCAAACAGACAAGCACCTGCAACATAACACCCCAGACTTAACAATTGTCGATAAGAAAGACAAAAAAGTCTGGATAGTGGACGTGGCAGTGCCTGGAGATAGCAGAATAGAAGAGAAAGAACTGGAGAAGATAACAAAATACAAAGACCTACAAATAGAAATAGAAAGACTGTGGCAAAAGCAAGCAAGGGTAGTACCAATAGTCATAGGCTCCTTGGGTGCAATCCCAAAACAACTGGAGCACCACTTGAACACAATTGGCATTGACAAATTCGCTATTAGTCAATTGCAAAAGGCGGCCTTATTAGGAACTGCTTCCATCCTGCGACGATATCTGTAATACCATCAAACATCCACATCTGCCTATCCCAGGTCCTGGGTAAGGACTCGATAGGTAGACAAAATGCCAAATCCAGTCTGAACATCTGGCTGACTGTGCGATGATCCATAATAATAATAATAATAATAGTAAAGTTGGAAGGGACCTTGGAGGTCATCTAGTCCAACCCCCTGCTCAGGCAGGAAACCCTATACCATTTCAGACAAATGGCTGTCCAGTCTTTCTTAAAAACTTCCAGTGTTGGAGCATCCACAGCTTCTGGAGGCAGGTTGTTCCACTGGTTAATTGTCCTCACTGTCAGGAAGTTTCTCCTTAGTTCTAGGTTGTTTCTCTCCTTGATCAGTTTCCATCCCCTGCTTCTTGTCCCTACAGCTTTGCTTGGCTAGATTTCAGAAGTGGATTGAAATCTTGGTTCTTTTCTAAGTTAGAGTGTGTGTGCTTGGCTCAAGGTCACCCAGCTGACCTCATACCGGTGGTGGGACTAGAATTCTTCCTCTCTCAGTTTTAGATTTGGAACAAAGCATTTGTCTATCGAAAAATGAAACCAAGATCCTTTCCTTTAAAATAGTCCAGTGATGGAATTGTCTGCAAAGGAACAGAGTTTTCTTTTTCAAAGACTGCTTCTGTTCCTTCAGCCCCCGGTCAACAAAACAAAAATTTATTCTTAAAAGTGTCTATGCAGATTCTCCGTCATCCAGGTCATGGTTGTCCCAAAGGTGTTTTTTCAGGAGGCAACTGGACTTTCTTGTTTTTCTTTGAAGATGTTTCACTTCTCATCCAAGAAGCTTCTTCAGCTCTGACTGGGTGGTGGGGAATAGAAGGATTTATAATCCTTGCAGAGAGCCGGTAATTTGTATTCTTTCTGAGAGTTGTTGAGGACACTTGGAGGTTTGTCTGTGTCCTCAGGGTCACCTGAGTGGTGCCGATGGGTTCAACTTCTTAAAAGCTTATGACTGCATGATGCTCAACTTGAAACCTGAGTCAAAGTCTAATGAAATCAAATATAATTCCTGAGGTTCTGCAGAGACGAGAGGATTTATCTATCCGGAAAAGGAAACACGTATGGCTAATGCAGTTTCAATTAGTATCTGTGTGTATTTAGACATGCATGGATTAAAATTTGAGGCAAGACATATGCTTCTTGCAATATCAACCAGGGTTTTTGTGGAAAACTACTCTCAGATTAGCTAAAACAGCTTCAGTCCCAGTTACTTATATATTTTTCTGTTGGATGTCTCTTTAGGGCTTGCAAAATGGCAGGCACATGGAAGGGATGGGGGTGGCAAAAACAAATGCAAGAATTACATTTAAAAAAATAAATCTGAATTCTTATTTCCAATTTTGACATGTTGCCAAATACGCAATACAGCAGGCTAATGATGGAGCAATATTCTAGATTATTTGGTAAACTACAGCAAAGCCAAATCTAGATTTAGATTTAGATTTAGACAGACTTAAATTTAGATTTAGATTTAGATTTAGACTTAGACTAACTTAGATTTAGATTTAGATTTAGATTTACATTTAGATTTCCATTTCCATTTACATTTAGACTTAGACTTACATTTAGACTTAGATTTATATTTAGATTTAGAGTTAGATTTAGACTTAGACAGACTTACTTAGACTTAGACTTAGATTTAGATTTAGATTTAGACTTAGACTTAGATTTAGATTTAGACTTAGATTTAGACTTAGACTTAGACTTAGATTTAGACTTAGACTTACTTAGATTTAGATTTAGATTTACATTTAGATTTACATTTAGACAGACTTAGACAGACTTAGACTTAGATTTAGACTTAGATTTAGACTTAGACAGACTTACTTAGACTTAGACTTAGATTTAGATTTAGACTTAGATTTAGACTTAGACTTACTTAGACTTAGATTTAGATTTAGATTTAGATTTAGACTTAGACTTACTTAGATTTAGATTTAGACTTAGACTTAGATTTAGATTTAGACTTAGACTTAGATTTTAGACTCAGATTCAGATTCAGATTCAGATTCAGATTTAGATTTAGATTTAGATTTAAATTTGCTAGTGGCTGCCTAGTTTGAATTACATATACAAATAGTCCTTGACTTACGTTCCCAATTGAACCCAAAATGTATGTTGCTAAGTGAGACGTTCGTTATGTGAGCTCAGCCCCATTTTACGATCTTTTTTGCTGCCATTGTTAAGGGAATCACTGCAGTTGTAAAGTTAGTAACACAGTTGTTCAGTGAATCTGGCTTCCCCTTTGACTTTGTTTGTCAGAAAGTTACAAAAGGTGAACACGGGAGCCAGGGAAACGTCTGGATAAAATTCTCTCTTTTATTCGCTCTCCTGATTTTATTGAAAGCAACAAAGTAAACTCACAATTAAATGCTTCTTGGTTTTGCAGGTTTTGGATGCAATGGACAAAATCTGTTCGCTGTTTTTATATATGTACAAAACACCATTTGCCATTTTATGAACCTTTCAATCTTAGGGATGTGTGTTCCTCCATTAAACAGGGTTTATTTACTGTGTTTGTTTCTTTGACTACAAGCAGATGTAACTAAAGAGTCCAAGGTTGCATCAACAGAAGGAAAGGGAATGGAAGGGAAGGGAAAGGAAAGGAAAGGAAAGGGAAGGGAAGGGAAGGGAAGGGAAGGGAAGGGAAGGGAAGGGAGGGAAAGGAAGAAAGGGAAGGGAAGGAAAGGAAAAGAAAGGAAAGGAAAGGAAAGGAAAGGGAAGGGAAGGGAAGGGAAAGGAAAGGAAAGGAAAGAAAGAAAGGAAAGGAAAGGAAAGGAAAGGAAAGGAAAGGGAAGGGAAGGGAAGGGAAGGAAAGGAAAGAAAGAAAGAAAGAAAGAAAGAAAGAAAGAAAGAAAGAAAGAAAGAAAGAAAGAAAGAAAGAAAGAAAGAAAGAAAGAAAGAAAGAAAGAAAGAAAGAAAGAAAGGAAAGGAGAGGGAAGGGAAGGGAAGGAAAGGAAAGGAAAGGAAAGGAAAGGAAAGGAAAGGAAAGGAAAGGGAAGGGAAGGGAAGGGAAGGGAAGGGAAGGGAAAGGAAAGAAAGAAAGGAAAGGAAAGAAAGAAAGAAAGAAAGAAAGAAAGAAAGAAAGAAAGAAAGAAAGAAAGGGAAAGGAAGGGAAAGGAAAGGAAAGAAGGAAAGGAAAGGAAGGGAAAGGAAAATAAGGGAAGGGAAGGGAAGGAAATCAATAATCAAAATGTAGAATGCATCCATAACTTTTAAGCCACAAAAATGTTCCTTATTAACTTCTGAGAATGGATCTTGTAGGCAGTGGAGAGCTGACAGATGCACTCATTTAAATATTTGTCATTGTATCATTGAAATGTCATAAAAATCACAGATCTTTGGTGGAGAATATGAATACGGGTTCTTTCAGATGTGTTTAGTAACAATCAATTTGTCAATCCTGTCCTTTGTTAAGTTAGATCCTGACTCCTCTGGATTTTAGTCCGGGAGAAATTGCATCATGGCCAAACACATATATTTAACTTTCTTTTTATTTCAAGTGACTTTGTACAACGCGACTTGGGATATTTATTTCCATATGATATCATTGTATCTACCCAACAACAGAAAAAAATCTGTTCAAGGAAGAGGGAAAGGAAAAAAAAAATTGGGAGAATTTGTTTCTCTTTCTACTAGAACCTTAGAAATTGTCCAAAAGGTGTGTGTTTTATTTTGTTTTTGTTTGCTTTTTTTTTTCCCCAAAAGGCAACTGGGCTGTCTTGGTTTTTTTCCTTTGGAAACAGTTTGCTTCTTATCCAATAAGCTTCTTCAGTTCTGCTCCCTAGAACTGTTCTACAAAATGGAAGAAGCTTCTTGGATGAGAAGCAAAAATTTTTCAAAGAAAAAAAAAAGAAATTCCAGTTGCCTTCTGGGGGGGGGGAAACATTTTTGGGACAACCAGGTCCTAGATGATTGAGAATCTCCATAGACATCAACATCATATTATGGGGAACATTTGCAGGAATTGGGTATTTCTAGTCTAGTGAAAAGGAGAACTAGTGGTAACTTGATAGCAGTGTTCTAATATTTGAGTGGTTGCCACAAAGAAGAAGGGGTCAACCTATTCTCCAAAGTACCAGAAGACAAAAAAAGAAATGTGGTAGATTAGGAGAAGATCCCACCTCCACCCCATCTATGCAAGTTATTTTTATCCACTTTGTTGTCAAGTTTAATGCTTTAACTTTCAATGCCTGAATGGAGAAGGGCAGGCAGAGACTGAAGGTGGAGTCAAGAGAGTGTGGGAAGTCAGCCCCCCCCCCAGAGAAATAAATATTTTGGGAGATACCGTATATGCCGGCATATAAGGCGACCCAGCGTATAAGACAATCCCCGTCTTTGGCGCCGAGTCGCATTCCTAGAACGTCGTCTTATACGCCGGAAACTACCAGTATTCCCGGCGTATAAGACGACCCCCGTCTTTGGCGCCGAGTCGCATTCCTAGAACGTTGTCTTATACGCCGGAAACTACCAGTATTCCCGGCGTATAAGACGACCCCCGTCTTTGGCGCCGATTTTAACGCTTGCGGGAGTCACCTTATACGCCAGCATATATGGTACTTAAAAAGCAGAATGTATTTCCCTAAAGGATTTTAAAAACAGAATCCAACCCTGCCCCCAATTGTCTCTGTCCCAAACAGAATCCAAGTCTGCAGAATTGCAGATGTGATAATCTTGTCAAAAAGGCTGGAATCGGGAAACTGGGATTAGGAAGAAAGAGCCCTAGAATCAACAATCCTTCATACACAAAAAATCCATCAGTCATCAGCCATCAGCCTGAGGGAAGCAGGATATGACCTTTGGGACATAAAAAGATTAACCCACCACCATCAGAATACCAGAAAGGCAGACTCAGACTCAGGTCAAAGTTCGTGCCACAGGAACAACCCCAAACAAAAGGCTCCAGAGGGTATAAAAACCCACTCCCTACATGTGCTCATTCTCTTTTCTTCCAGAGTCATCTTCCTGTCTGGCTCTCCTCTTCAATAAACTGCAACCTTCTTTCTAAAGCAGTCGCCATGTTGTTTATTCCCGGCTTGGACTGAACCATGATGAAGACTTTTCCTTCAACAAGAGGAATCAGCCTCCCACAAATAGTCCAACCCCTCTTGAATTCCATTGACTCTTATCTAGTTCCAATTTAGTGTTGACCATTAGTTGACTAGATTCTTGCTTATAGGCACGAGGAATAAGTCAGCTTAATAGGAATTAAACACGTGGTTCTGATTCTTCATGGCTGACACCAAAGCGTTCGCATTTTTAACTTTTTCATTGTTTTAGACTGTTAATGATAGCACTGCACGCTGCCCAGTGTCATTCAATAATGAGACATGTGGCATATAAATGTAAATGATGAATAAAATAAAAATCGGCCGTTCTTTCCTCCCACTTCTCGCCCATCACCAAATTCCAACTGAATTCTGATTGCCCCTCATAAAGCAGTGGGGATCTCAATGTCGTTAAACCATAGGTAGTTAGACAAGGCTGAGAGCCTGGGGGTGGATGTCTCGATTAAAACACCTCGATCTAAACTGAGCTTCCTGGAGTTTAAACGCTCATTCCTTCAGAGCCCAGGATGCCAAGCACTTATGGAAGGAGGTGCTTTTGCCCTTGTTATGATGAGCAAATTGGTGCCTAGTCAACATCTTTAAATAGGTGTGCAATTCAGAGACACTAATGCACAATTCGTTAGCTTTGTTCTACCAGGTATTTAAGAGCCTGACAAACAGGGAGAAGCAAACTAGCCACCCTTCCCCCTGTATCAAACGCTCACAATTAGGAAAACAGTTGCAGGATTGCAGGAAAATTAGATGCACAGCATAAGACTTATTTTAAAACAAAAGTACATCCCTCACAAGAGGGAAAAATGCACCCACAGGAAAGCTGAGTTTGGATCTATAAATGAGGGGGATAGCATTGAGATCATGAGAAGTGTTAAAACCACTTTATAATGCCTTGGTAAGACCACATTTGGAATATTGCATCCAGTTTTGGTTGCCACAATATAAAAGAAGATGTTGAGGATCTGGAAAGAGTGTAGAGAAGAGCAACAAAGTTGATTAGGAAGATAAAACCTATGAAGAACGGTTGCAGAAATTGGGTGTGTCTAGTTTAATGAAGAGAAGGACTAGGGGTGACATGATAGCAATGTTCTAATATTTAAGGAGCTGCTACAAGGCGGGCTAGGAAAGAGTCTATCCTGTCTCCGAAGCTAGCCCCCCCCTCCCAAATTCCCAAGCAAACAGCAGAAATGGAAAATCCCAAGCATGCCATCCCCACTCAGCACAGTGGCAGGACACAAATGGAATGGAATGGGATGGAATGGAATAGAATGGAATGGAATGGAATGGAATGGAATGGAATGGAATGGAATGGAATGGAATAGAATAGAATAGAACAGAATAGAACATAAGAACTGCTGTAAGAAAATCACACAAAGTATGACATGACAAAGAAGCAACAATGATGCATTGGAAAAACCGCAAGGAACAACAACAACAAAAAAAAAACATAAGAACTGGTATGATCATAAAATAGAGAAAATAATTGAAACTGAAGAAGCTAAAGTACTCTGGGACTTTAGAATTCAAACAGACAGGCACCTGTCACATAACACCCTTGACTTAACAATTGTCTATAAGAAAGACAAAAAAAAAAAAAAAAAACCTGGGTAGTGGATATAGCAGTGCCTGGAGACAGCAGAATAGAAGGGGAAGAATTGGAGAAGAAAGAACGTGGTTTGAAAAAAGGATCAAAGAGGCCATCTATGTCAAAACTGAACAGCCTTCTCTTAACAGGGGGAGGAGGGATACAACACCATCTCTCTCCAGTCTACAACACAGTCCTTTCAACAGTTCCAAGAAGGCTCCCCACCCATTTGTACTACTGAGGTGACTCTGATGACACAGATAAACCTCCAGGTGGCCTCAATGATGCTCTAAAAGAATGCAAATGACCAGCTGTCTGCACAGAGTATCAATCCTTCCATTCCCCACCATCCAGTCAGAGCTGAAGAAGCTTCTTGGATGAGAAGCAAAACGTCTTCGAAGAAAAACAAGAAAGTCCAGTTGCCTCTTGAAAAAGCACTTTTGGGATAACTAGAGAAAACAACAAAGTACAAAGACCTGCAAATTGAAATAGAATGAAGAGAGAAAAGGCAATCCCATTAGTGATAGGAAACTTGGGTCCAATCCCAAAACATCTGGGGCACCTCTTGAACATCATCGGGATTGACCAACTCACCACCCGTCAGTTGCAAAAGGTGGTTTTACCTGGGACAGCATACATCCCTGCAGACAATGCCTTTAACACAAAAAAACATCAACATCTGCCTCACCCAGATATTTGGGAAGGATTCAATAGTTGGATAAAAATTGCCAAGGCCAGTCTGAACATCTGGCTGACTGTGTGACAGATAGCATCATCAAAACAACCACACCCGCCTATTCCAAGTTCTGGGGAAGGACTTGATAAGGTGGATGAAAATGTCAAATCCAGTCTAAAGCATCTGGTTGACTGGTCAACCAACCACAATCATTTATCTATTGCCCGACTCCCAGCTATTTCTTTCTTTTTAATCAAATCAGCAAATTGAATGAACAGTTCAGATCACTTTGAAATGACTTGTCAAACTGGAGTGACAACTCATATCCGAGTCTTGTCCTTCATTACTCATATTTATTCCCTTAGAATATGTAGGCCTGTGCAGAGAAAGATACAGACATACTGCAAATCTTACTTATAGGCCATCCCCGACTTACAACTGTTCATTTAGTGACTGTTCAAAGTTACAAGGGCACTGAAAAAGTCACTTGTGACCGTTTTTCACATGACCTTTGCAGCCTCCCCACATGGTTACATGATCCAAATTCAGATGCTTGGTCACTGGTTCGTATTTATGATGGTGGCAGTGTTCCCAGGGGTCACGTGATTGTCTTTTGCAACCTTCTGGCAAGCATAGTCAGTGGGGAAAGCCAGATTCACTTAACAACTGTGTTACTAACTTAACAACTGCAGGGATTCACTTCCCAACTGTGTCAAAATTCACTTACTAACTACTTCACTTACCAGACATTTCGGGTTCAAATGTGGTCTTAAGGTGAGGACAACTTACAGTTTTGGACTCTCTCAAACATCAGAGACCAAATTTGCTTGTCAACTGCCAACTATAAAATAAATTTTGGCTCAATTGTAGTTGTAACTTGAGGACTCCCTGTATGTATGTGTATGCAGTGGTGGAATTCAGCAGTTTCCACCAGTTCGACAGAACCGGTAGCTAATTTTTTGTTGCCCAGGCCTAGAATGGACTTCCGGAAGTGGCAACCTCAAAGAGAACCAATTGTTCACATATTTGAATCCTACCATTGTATGTATATATCTCTAATTATTTTAAAAATGTGAATCCCAGGCACATTCATATCAAAACTTCGAACTCCAGGATAGATATAAAAAAACAGCTGTTTATTGTTAAAAACAACCGTTTGTTATAAAAACAACTGTCTGCTGCTTAAGCTTTCATCGGTCCCCTGCCGACGTCATCAGAGTGAAAGCTGGAAGTTGGAGAGTCTGCTTATAAACCTAGTTCTTTTGGGGCTCTGCTCATTGAACATGTAATTGGTCTGTCCAGCCTAACCGACCGTAATTGCTCTGACTGCCTCGCACCCACTTGTGTGCATTTTGATCTTACCGCCCTTTCTTCTCCCATTGCTCTCTTCCTTGTCTGCTCTACTTTGCTCGCTCCAGTCAATCTTGTCTTTTCTGGCTGTGTTTGTCCGCTAATGTGCGTAAAGATCTTGGTATCCCTTCTCCTCTCATCGCTGCCCCCTCTGCCCATCCCCCTTGCACTTGGCTGCTTGGAGTTGTTTTTTTATATCTATCCCAGAGTTCAAAATTTTTATACTTTTGATATGTATGAATGCATGCATGTACGTATGTATGTATGCATGTATGTATACTGCCTGTATAATTTGGCTAGTCTAGAGAAAAGAAGGAGTAGGAGGGACATGATAGGAATATTCCAGTATCTGAGGGTCTGCCACAAAGAAGAGGAAAGTCAATTTATTTTCCAAAGCACCAGAAGGCAGGACAAGAAGCAACGGATGGAAACTAACCAAGGAGAGAAGCAATCTGGAATTAAGGATGGAAGTGTTGGGAGGACAATTACTAGTGGAATAGCTTGCCTTCAGAAGTTGTAGATGCTTCATCACTGGAGGTTTTTAAGAAGAGATTAGACAGCCATCTATCTGAAATGATATAGGGTCTCCTTCCTGAGCAGAGGTTTGAACTAAAAGACCTAAAAGCAAAACTAAAAGAAACTAAAAGCAGAGGTTTGAACTAAAAGGAATAGCCAACACTCCAGAAGACAAGCCTAAGATACAGAAGGATCTGGACGGACTTGAACACTGGGCACTAACTAACAAAATGAAATTCAATGGTGAAAAAAACAAGGTTCTACATTTAGGCAAGAAAAACCAAATGCACAAGTACAGCATAGGTGGCACCATACTCAACAGTAGTAATTGTGAGAGAGACCTTGGAGTCCTAGTAGACAATCACCTAAATATGAGCCAGCCGTGTGTTGCAGCTGTCAAAAAGGTCAACACAGTGCTGGGATGCATTAACAGAGGGATAGAATTAAGATCACGTGAAGTATTAATACCACTCTTCAATACCTTGGTAAGGCCACACTTGGAATACTGCATCCAGTTTTGGTCACCACGATGTAAAAAAGATGTGGAGATTCTAGAAAGAGTACAGAGAAGAGCAACAAAGATGATTAGGGGACTGGAGGCTAAAACATATAAGGAACGGTTGCTAGAATTGGGTATGTCTAGTTTAACGAAGAGAAGGACGAGGGGGGACATGATAGCAGTATTCCAATATCTCAGGGGCTGCCATAAAGAAGAGGGAATTAAGCTATTTTCCAAAGCACCTGAAGGCAGGACAAGAAGCAACGCGTGGAAACTAATCAAGGAGAGAAGCAACCTAGAACTAAGGACAAACTTCCTGACAGTGAGAACAATTAATCAGTGGAACAACCTGCCTCCAGAAGCAGTAAATGCTCCAACACTGGAAGTTTTAAGAAGAGACTGGACAGCCATTTGTCTGAAATGGTGTAGGGTTTCCTGCCTGAGCAGGGGGTTGGACTAGATGACCTCCAAGGTCCCTTCCAACTTTACTACTATTACTATTACCTCCAAGGTCCTTTCCAATTCTGATTGTGATTTGTATTTGGTAGGCCAAAAGGAGACTGAAAGATATTTCTACTTGTACACTTTCTCCTCTCTAAGACGGGAACACTTCCATCCGTTTACAATCATGCATTAACTAAAATTACATTTAAATGCAATTCTGAATCATAATTATAAAAAAGGAATCTCAGTCTCCAATTTAAAAGCTGAATCACTGACTAGCTGTGATCTTTAGGTATAAGACCGGCATAAATATAAAACTAATCATGATTAATGTTCCAAGGAGAATAAGCCCGTAGTCTTCTAGAAGTAGAAATGGATCATTGAGGCCATCTTAATTCCACCCACCTCTGCTCATTGCTGGAAACTGATTGAAAGCAGCCTTGGCTATACAAAAATTGAAATTTCACTTCAACATAATCAGCGAAGAGAGCCCTCCACTTCTTCAAGTCATTGGTTCCACTGTTGATCTCTTATCACAAGTCCTCCCCCTTCTCTAATGTTCAGTCAGAGTTTGCTTTCTGTAACTTAAATCCATTATTCTGAAGCAACACTGGACATTCAAGTACATGCATCTTTTCAGAAGAATGCTATTGTGAATGTCCCAATGGTACTTTTCAAAAGACAAACTGGACTTTCTTGTTGTTTTTCCTTGAAAATGCTTCACTCAATGAATAGTCCTCAATGGCACTACATCTCAATGAGATGTACTCAACAAATAGTCTTCAATGGCACTACATCTACATGGAAAGAAGTAAGCAGTGGAGTACCACAAGGTTCCATCTTAGACCCAGTACTCTTCAATATCTTCATCAATGACCTAGACGAGGAAATTCAAGGGGAACTCATCAAATTTGCAGATGACACCAAGCTGGCAGGTGTAACTAACACCCCAGAAGACAAACTCAGGATCCAAAAAGGTCTTGACAAACTTGAACAATGGGCCCTATCCAAGAAAATGAGTTTCAATGTGGAGAAAAGCAAAGTCTTACATTTAGGCAAGAAAACTCAAAGCTACAAGTACAGATGAGGTGAGACCTGGCTTAAAAACAGTGACTGTCCTTGGCTGCACTGCTCTGCATGGGCCACGCCCAGGGGTGACTCTCCTCCTGGGGGGCTGTTGGTGAGGAGGGGGCTGTAGGGGGGAAGCCGGGCCTGAGGTGATGGCGCGCATGCCCACAGAGAGGGCTCCGAGTGCCACTTCTGGCACGCATGCCATAGGTTCACCACCACTGCTCAAGGACATTACACCAGGTATCTGGGCAGACCCAGAGACCCTTTCTCATAACAACATTTTTCCACTTGATTGGGCAACATGACCAGACTCAGAGGGAGGAGAGAGAATTCAATGCTTTTACTATATGGCCTTGGGAGGGATCTTGGCAGAGCTGGTTTTGCTTTCATTAGTGCTGAAGTGATGTACTCAATAAAGTTTTACATTAAGAAATTGGAATGTCTTGAAGATGTTTGCTCGGTTGGGTTGTCAGTTGAAACCTTGACACACTGAGGACCCAGGTCCCCACAATTCAACCCTGATGTTCTCTTCTATCACATGAATCTTTGGTGCCAGAAACCTCTTCCTTCCCTTGCCATCAAAAACTAGCAATCATAGAGCATCTTATGGTTGACAAACTTTTCTTGAGATGCTTGTCTCCCTCTTGGTAAGTATTTCAAGATTTAGTATCCCTTTATTAGAATAGAATATTTATTTATTTATTTATTTATGAGACTTATATACCGCTTTAAGTGCAAGCACTTTCTAAGCGGTGTACACCAGTAAGCAATGTATATATATATATATATATACAATCCAGTGTGATTGCGGAGGTGGTGCTCCAGCGGTTGGAACACATAGCGATGGCCCAGTAGTAACCAAAATTTTGGGCCCGCTATGTGGACGACACGTTTGTTGTCATCAAGGAGCGGCACAAGACTGACTTCATGGGCATTCTGAATTCGGTATACCCAGACATCCGGTTCACTATGGAAGAGGAAAATCAGGGCAGTTTAGCGTTTTTAGACGTATTGGTGCAGCGCCAAGTGGACGGATGTCTAACTACCAAGGTATACCGAAAACCTACATGCACAGACAGGATTCTCCATTTCGAGAGTAATCATCCCACTGCCCATAAAGTCAGCTGTGTCAGGACTCTGTTTAAACGTGTGGAGTCACACTGCAGCACTACCAAAGCTAAGAGAGAGGAGAGAAATTACCTCTTTCAGGTGTGTAAACGTAATGGGTACCCGGCTAAGTTCATTAATCGGGTCAATAAACCACCTGGACCCCGGAGTGACCCCACACCTCAAGAACTTGTACCTCAGACAACCACACGTGTTACCCTCCCCTATATTCATAACGTCTCAGAGGCTACAGCAAGAATTTTGGCACCGCATAAGATACAAGTAGCCCATAGACCGAATCAAACACTGCGGGCAGCTGTAATGCGCCCTAAGGACCCACTCCCCAACACTGAAAAATCAGCAGCCATCTATAAGATCAATTGTATGGACTGCCAATCTAATTATGTTGGGGAGACAGCCAAACGGGTTAAGACAAGGGTCCATGAACATAGATTAGCAGTGAAAAGGGGAGACCAACATTCCCAAATATGGGCACACATGGCGGAGCAAGATCACAAATTCAACTTCAGTGAGGTTAGCGTATTGGCTAGTGACAACACCAAGGGGGGCCGCCTGCTTAGGGAGGCATGGCTCTCGGACAGTAACTCTATCAACCGGCATGTGGACCTGTGCCCGGCATATATGGCTTTAAGGTTGTGGAGTACGAACAACCAGCGACAACACCCCCGACATCCCAGTAATAACCCCAACGGCATCAAGGAGGAGCAACCAACCCCCCAATTGATCCGGGGCAGCCCGAATGAGGAAAGACAAACGGAGAACACCTCTACTACATCTGTAACATTACTACAGCCCTGAAGGGTTAAGGAGGTGGTGGAAATCAAAATCCAGAATCCGGACACTATGAATACCCGAGGTGGTGCGACCTGTATAAAGGAGGACATGACCAATGGAAGAGGAGAGGGAGCTCTGGATGTGACAGCTCACCCACACACGGAGAAAAATATGATGGCCGACTCGGAAAGAAAGGAAAGGCCCCCCTATCGGACCAGGATGGCCAGATTGAGAGGAAGAGAACTACAGAGGGCGATCGGAGGTGGACCCACGAACGACATTGGAGAGGAAGAGAAAATACAGGAGACCGGACCATCACGCCCCCCGTTTGCGCATCCCGGAGAACTCCGGAGGACCCGTATAGATAACAACGATGTAAGACGGAGGGGGCGAACCGAAGAGAGACGCTGCGACGATCAAATAGAACATGATCCCACCGTTACCCTCCCCGGACCGATTACCCGTACCAGGGGGCGTATAAGACAGCTGTGCGCAGTGGTGGCTAAGGAACCACCCCCCGCCCACGGTTGAACAATCTAGCCCCCGACTTCAGATCGTCAGCAAATTACATCCACCCCGGAGGGATTCACGAGATTGCTCAGATGGGGTTTGTAGAAGTGTTGAAGCCAAGGGAGGGGCCCACCGTAGGAGGAGCCATGGGACGAAGGGGGAGTGCAAGACAGGGACGGGATGTGTATTGCCATCGGAACCCAGGGGGGGGAGCGAAAACACAATCCCAACGCCACTCCCCCCGGACTGACTAAGCACAGTATAGTACGCGCAAAGCAGCTGGACGCAATGGTAGCTAGAGAACCACCCCCTCCTCCCGTGACTGAACAACCTATCCTCCAGCCCCAGACCACCGGTGGTTTGCATCCACTTCGGAAGGACTTGCAAGATCATCTAGATGACGTTTGCATAAGAAGTGAAAGTATTGAAATCAAAGGAAAAACTTGCCGTAGGAAGAACAATGGGACGAAGGAGGATTACAAAACAAACACGAAATGTGTATTACTACCTGAACCCGGGGGGGAAGGGTTAAAACATAGGGACCACCATAATAAGAGAGACATTTACCCATCCACCCTAAGACCAAGGGAAAGAAGGATGGATGATGATGAACACGCAATTGAAATGAATAGGAAAGAACAGACCATTTGTGCGCAGTCATACCAATCGGGCCCGATGACGAGGCTGAGGAGTCGTGCGCAGACTTTGACATGCCTTTAAAAGTGACTCTCTCACCCCCTGGCGCACTAGCCCTGAGGATGCCGGCAGGTGACGGCGAAAGCTAGGCGCTTTTTAATAAATCTTATAGTTTTTATTATCCTGGTGATCATTTTATTTCTTGCCATGAATATTCCCAGGATTCATGTTTTTAACCTTCTTAAACATATATATATATATATATATATATATATATATATGTTTGAGAAAATTAAAAATATGAACCCTGGGAGTATTCATGGTGAGAAATAAAATGATCACCAGGGTAATAAAACTATAAAATTTATTAAAAAGTGCCTAGCTTTCGCCGTCACCTGCCGGCATCCTCAGGGCTAGTGCGCCAGGGAGTGAGAGAGTCACTTTTATAGGTGTACTAAAGTCTGCGCACGACTCCTCGACCTCGTCATCGGGCCTAATTGGTATGACTGCGCACGGCTGATCTGTTCCTTCCCGTTCATTTCGATCACATGTTCATCCTCGGAAAGAACCGCCGCCCCCCTCCACCTATGATCGAGCTGTCTATCCTCCAGCTCCGGACCATCGGCGAGTCGCACCCACCTGGGAGGGACCTGCGGGATCATTTGGACGGTGTTTGTCCCAGGGGGAGGAGCGAAGGCATGGTTTCGCCGTCGCTCCCCCCGGACCGACCGACCATGGTGTGGTGCGCACGAGGCGGCTGGACGCAGGGGTGATCGGGGAGCTGTCGTCCCCCCCTCCCGTGACTGAACGGCTTACCCTCCAGCCCCAGACCACCAGTGGATTACAGCTATCCCGGAAAGACCCGCAGGACTGTCCAGATGACATTTATATAAGAAGTGAAAACATCAAAACCAAAGGAAAAACTTGCCGTAGGAAGAACAATGGGACGAAGGGGGATCGCAAAATAAACATGAGATGTGTACTGCCACCTGACCCCGGGGGGGAAGAGTTAAAACATAGAGACCATTGCAATAACAGAGGCATTTACCCATCCACCCCAAGATTGAGGGAAAGAAGGATGGATGAGGATGAACATGTGATCGAAATGAACGGGAAGGAACAGATCAGCCGTGCGCAGTCATACCAATTAGGCCCGATGACGAGGTCGAGGAGTCGTGCGCAGACTTTAGTACACCTATAAAAGTGACTCTTTCACTCCCTGGCGCACTAGCCCTGAGGATGCCGGCAGGTGACGGCGAAAGCTAGGCGCTTTTTAATAAATTTTATAGTTTTATTACCCTGGTGATCATTTTATTTCTCACTATATATATATATATACGTGGGAGAAAACCCGAACAACCAAAGACCTACATACAAATACCCGCGAAAACCTCAGAAAACATATATATATATATATATATATATATATATATATATATATATATATATATATATATATATATATATATATATATATATATTTACATTGCCCCCAACAATCTGGGTCCTCATTTTACCTACCCCGGAAGGATGGAAGGCTGAGTCAACCTTGAGCTGGTGAGATTTGAACCGCTGACCTGCTATACACAGTCAGCTAAAGTGGCCTGCAGTACTGCACTCTAACTGCTGCACCACCTCGGCTCAGCAGTTAGGTCTCTTTTATTTTTTATTTTATTTTATTTTATTTTTCTTCATTCTTTCTCTTTTCCCCTCTTTTTTTTTTTTTACTCATATATTTAAAACTTAAGAAACATAAAAATGTGAGATGGCTTATATGGAAAAAATAGAATCAAGTCTGTCAATGTAAATGTAACTAATTGCCACCAGTAAAAATTACTTAGAATTTGGTAGGAGAAATAAACTAAAATAAGGACGGTAACAGGATTGATGATAAGGCAATTCAAATGAATGGAAAGAAAAGAAATGCATTAATATGATGATTATTTTTTAGGAATATTGGAAAAAAAATATATACCAAATTGTCATTTATTAAAACAATAAGAATTATATTAACACAATGTTTGCAAAAAAGGATGTTTCAGGGAAAGAGGAAAGTAAACAAAATTAATATATGAAATACAGACTATAGAAATTAATTGTTAAGGATTGTTTTTACAAATGTAACCCAGACACCACACTGTTTACCAACTATGTTTGTGCAAAAAAAATAATAAAAATATAAATTAGAATAGAATAGAGCTGGAAGGGACTTTGGAGGTCTTCTAGTCCAGCCCCCTGCTCAAGCAGTAAAACCTATACCATTTCAGACAAATGGTGGTCCAGTCTCTTCTTAAAAAACTTCCAGTGTTGGAGCATTCACTACTTCTGGAGGCAAGTTGTTCCACTGGTTAACTGTTCTCACTGTCAGAAAATTCCTCTACTAGACATACCCAATTCCAGCAGCCTTTCCTTATATGCTTTGGCCTCCAGTCCCCTAATCATCTTTGTTATTCTTCTCTGTACTCTTTCTAGAATCTCAACATCTTTTTTACATCGTGGTGACCAAAACTGGATGCAGTATTCCAAGTGTGGCCTTATCAAGGCCTTGTAAAGTGGTATTAACACTTGACGTGATCTTGATTCTATCCCTCTGTTAATGCAGTCCAGCACTGTGTTGGCCTTTTTCGCAGCTGCAGCACACTGCTGGCTCATATTTAAATGATTGTCCACTAGGACTCCGAGATCCCTCTCACAGTTACTACTATTGAGCAAGGTACCCCCTACACTATACCTGTACATTTGGTTTTTCTTGCCTAAATGTAGAACCTTACTTTTTTCACCATTGAATTTCATTTTGTTAGATAGCGCCCAGTGTTCAAGTCTGTCCAGATCCTCCTGTATCCTAAGCTTGTCTTCTGGAGTGTTGGCTATTGCTGCCAGCTTGGTGTCATTTGCAAATTTGATGATTCTGCTAATGGCTGTGATGAGAGCATGGGCTGAGGGGGTGACTTAAGTCTTCTCTCCCTCCCATGTGGCTGTTTCCAAACTACAACATTTGCATATTGCAGATCAGAAACCTTGGCCGGAGAGTTAATACTCTGCTTCATTCATTATCATATTACAGTGATATTCTCCCCAAAGGCAGTGGGATATACAGGAGAAGAGCTTCAAAATAGAAAAGCAGGGCTGGAGCGATTTAAGACTTGCTTGAAAGTCCCTCAGCAAATCCCAGAGCTGTTGGTTAGACGTTAAGCTACCAAAAAAAAAAAAAAAAAAAAATCTCAGAAGGAAACAACAGCAAAATATTTCCTCGCTGTGACCAAGAAAACAACTTTAGAAAGGCATCTTCCCTAATGTAATGAGAAGCCAGCTAAACATCAGAATGTCTTTATTTTTTTTTCTCTTTTAGTGGTATCAAGCTAGATTGAACTAGACTAGATAGGGGTCTGGAGGCTAAACCATATGATGAAGGATTAAGGGAATTAGATATATCTATTCTAATGAAGGGAAAGACTAGGGGTGATTGACAGCAGTTTTCTACTACTGCTTGAGAGGTTGTCACATAGAAGAGGGGTTTGACTAGCAGACCTTCAAAGTCCCTCCCAAATCTGTTATTCTGTATTCTGATTGCTTCTCAAAGCAGTTGAAGGTCAGCTGACTTTTTTTTTTTGTCTTTCCACCATAATTTCGGAAACAAGAATATCTCTTGTTATTGTTCTGCTCCATGTGCTCCGATTTCATTGGATACACTTGTAAAAATGGGAGGGCATCCAACCTTGATGCTCTCTTAGGAATTTATCTGATGGCAAAAATCTAAGAGGCTGCCAACCTATTCTCCAAAATAGGAGATGGCAAGATAGGAATCAATGGATGGAAACTGACCAAGGAGAGAAGCAACTTGGAACTAAGGAGAAACTTCCTGACAGTGAGAACAATTAATCAGTGGAACAGCCTGACTCCAGAAGCAGTAAATGCTCCAACACTGGAAGTTTTTAAGAAGAGACTGGACAGCCATTTGTCTGAAATGGTATGTAGGGTCTCTTGCTCCAGCAGGGGATTTTACCAGAAGACCCTTCCAACTCTATTATTCTGTTATACTTTTTAGGTATGGTTGTAACACTGTTCCTTGTCTCCCACAGCGCAAGAAATAAGAGGTTTTCAAGATGAAACTGGACAGCCATTAGTCAGGAATGGTATAGGTAATAATAACAATAAAGTTGGAAGGGACCTTGGAGGTCTTCTACTCCAATCGCCTGCTCAGGCAGGAAACCCTATACCATTTCGGACAAATGGCTGTCCAGTCTCTTCTTAAAAACTTCCAGTGTTGGAGCATTCACCGCTTCTGGAGGCAGGTTGTTCCATTGGTTAATTGTTCTAACTGTCAGGAAGTTTCTCCTTAGTTCTAGGTTGCTTCTTTCCTTGATTAGTTTCCATCCATTGCTTCTTGCCCTGCCTTCAATTTCAGACCTTGAAATTGCAGGTTAACAGAATAACAGATGTCTTAACAGTCTCTTCTTAAAAACCTCCAGTGATGGAGCACCCACAACTTCTGTGTGAGTTGGGAAGAAAGAAGAAAGAAAGAAAGAAAGAGAGAGAGAGAGAGAGAGAGAGAGAGAGAAAAGAAGAAGAAGAAGGAGGAGGAGGAGGAGGACAATAATAATAATAATAATAATAATAATAATAGTAGTAGTAGTAGTAGTAGTGGTAGTAGTGGTAGTAGTAGTAGTAGTAAAGTTGGAAGGGACCTTGGAGGTCATCTAGTCCAACCCCCTGCACAGGAAGGAAACCCTATACCATTCCAGACAAATGGCTGTCCAGTCTCTTCTTAAAAATTTCTAGTGTTGGAGCATTCACCGCTTCTGGAGGCAGGTTGTTCCACTGGTTAATTGTTCTAACTGTCAGGAAGTTCTCCTTAGTTCTAGGTTGCTTCTCTCCTTGATTAGTTTCCATCCATTGCTCCTTGTCCTGCCTTCAGGAACTTTGGAGAATAGCTTGACTCCCTCTTTTTTGGGGCAGCCCCTGAGATATTGGAAGACTGCCATCATGTCCCCCCTCGTGTTCTGCTTGTGCAGAAGGTTCCTTCTAATCCTATTATTCTATGTTCTGTGATAAAAGCCAGATAAAGGAAACCAGAGTCCAGGGCAGAAATGTAGCTTGAGAAGGCAACTCAGACAGGACTGCCTGTCCATAGTTTTTATGAAGACAAAGCAAAGGAGGGGAAAGTATTTAGAGTTGCAAGATTCTGTAACTTTAACCTTTATAATAAAAGTATTATTAGCTTGCATGGTATTGATTTCCTAATCTAGTCTACATGGAAGGGCTGACATACGGAAATCTTATTTTAGGAAGGGAGGGAGAAAAGGAAGAAGTCGACAAAGGGAATCGTCAAATCTTTGCCTTTCAAATTACACCATCCAGGATGTCTGTGGAGGTTCTCAATCATCCAGGTCCATGGTGGCAAACCTATGGCATGGGTGCTACAAGTGGCATGGAGAGCCCTCTCTGTGGGCATATGTGCCGTCGCCCCAGTCCTAGGCCTTCAGCTGGGTTTTATAAAACCTTTTCGCTTTAGGCTTCCACCGCCATGTGCAAATTAAAAAAAATAAAAACAAAGGATTCAATCAATCAATCAATTTCAACTTCTCACGAGAAAAAAAAGATGTTGAAAAGTTGGAATTGATGGATTGAACTTTTTAGTCCCACTCAGCCTGCTGTTACCACCGCAGCCACGCCCACCCAATGGGCCACACCCACCCAATGGGCCACACCCACCCGGCACCCGATCATACATAAGTGGGTTTTGGGTTGCATTTTGGGAACTCGGTCTCTAAAAGGTTCGCCATCACTGATCTAGGTCACAGTTGTCCCAAAGGTGCTTTTTTCAGGAGGCAACTTGACTTTTTTGGTTTTCTTTGAAGATGTTTTGCTTCTTATCCAAGAAGCTTTTTCAACTCTGACTGGATGATGGGGGAATGGAAGGATCCATCCAGTCAGAGCTGCAGAATCTTCTTAGATATTTAATAAGGAAGTGAGGAAGAAAAGAGGAAGAGAAAACAAAGGGAGAAGAAAGCAAAAGAAGAAAGAGGAGGAGGAGGAGGAGGAGGAGGAGGGAGCGAAGGAAGGAAGGATGGGAGAAGGAAGGGAGGAAGAGAGGGAGGAAGGATGGGAGGAGGAAAAAAGGAAGGATGGGAGGAAGGAAGAAAGGAAGGAAGAGAGGGAAGAGGAAGAGAGGAAGGAAGAGGAGAGAGGGAGGAAGGAAAGAAGGAAGGAGGAAGGGAGGGAAGGAAGAGAGAAGGAACAAAAGAAGGAAGGGAGGGGGAGGAGGAAGAGGAAGGAAGGAAGAGGAAGGGAGAAGGAAGGAAGGGAGGGAGGGAGGAAGGAAGAAAGGAGAAGGAGGGAGGGAGGGAGGGAGGGAGGAAGGGAGGGAAGGAAGAGAGAAGGAAGAAAAGAAGGAAGGGAGAAAGGGAGAAAGGAAGGAAGGGAGGGAGGAAAGAGGAAGAGGAAGAGGAAGAGGAAGGAAGGAAGAGGAGGGAGGAAGGAAGGAAGAAGAGGGAGGAAGGAAGAAAGGAAGAGAGGGAGGGAGGGAGAAAGGGAGGGAGGGAAGAGAAAGGATGAAAAGGAGGGAGGAAAGATGGGAGAAGGAAGGAAGGAAGGAAGGAAGGAAAGAAAGAAAGAAGGGAAGGGAGAAAGGAAGCAAGGGAGGAAAGAGGAAGGAAGAGGAGGAAGGAAGGAAGAAGAAGGAAAGGAAGGAAGAGAGGGAGTGAGGGAGGAAAGAAGGGAGGAAGGAAGGAAGGAAGAAGGAAGGGAAGGAGGGAGGGAGGAGGAAAAGAAATAAACAAAGAGGAAAGGCCAAAGCAAGGAAGAAAGAAGAGCTAATGAGCAAAGCACACGGTTCTCCTTCCAGCCCCCCAGCAGCCAGCCACGCTGGAGAAATCACTTTTCCCATCCTCTTTCCCAGGGCGACAAAGCCCTGTTTACGATCCTTTGCTGCGGTATATTTCTGGAATGATTGCCTTGCTCCCAGTCATTGGTATCCTCAGGCTCTCCATAGGCGACCGTAAAATGGAAATGTAAGCTGCTTTTATTGGTGCCACTACCTCTTAATTGAAAAATATTATAGCCCATTGGTATCCTACTGGTCTCCCCCCCTCCCTTCCCATGCTCGGTGTAATGGGCTAATCATCTGATATTCCCCCCCCTCCTTTGCTTCCCCCCCCTTTTCTTTTTATTCTTCTCCCACCCTGCTGCCTTGCGTCCTAATGGGATCTTTGCAAAAGAAACTGCCGAGCTCATTTGAATTCCGAGTGGATTTAGGGGGTCTGAGTGATTGTCCTAAAGCAGCGGAGGACTCGCGTGGCAGTGGGGGGGGGGACACCGCTGTGGTCCTGGCCAATGGCCTTTGTCTTTATCAGCTTGCAAGACGTTGAGTTGGAAGAGATCTTCTTCTCTTTGCGATGGGAAACATTGCCTTTCCTGTTGCGCTGTTGTTTGCCATCTATTGGACAGGAAGAAAAATAAAAAAAGAGGAGAAATTCATCATCAGCCAAGGTTACTGGCTTTCTGGGTTCCTTTCCTTCTTTCTCATGTCCTGCAGTTGGACATCAATTCCCCCCAAAGTCAATGTCTACGGAGATTCTCCATTGTCCAGGTCACCGTTGTCCCAAAGGTGCTTTTTCAAGAGGCAGCTGGACTTCTTGTTTGTTTGTATGTTTGTTTTCCTTGAAGAGGGTTCACTTTTTTCAGCCAAGAAGCTTCTTTGGTTCTGACTGAATGGTGGGTGATGGGGATTTATATTCCTTACAGTCATCTGGTTGTTAGCATTCTGTTTGAGAGTCATTGAGGCCACTTGGAGGCTTATGTGTGCTCTCAGGGTCACCTGAATAGTCCAAATGGAGGTGGAGCCTTTTTGGAACTGCTGAAAGGGCTGTGTGGTAAAAAGGAGATGGGTGATGTCATATCCCTCCCGCTCTACCCACAGTCCTCTCTCAACAAAGGGTCTGTCTCTCTGCCTCCCTCCCTCCCTCTCTGATCTGTCTCTCTCTCTCTGTGATACATCTATCTATCTGTCTGTCTGTCTGTCTGTCTACCTACCTACCTACCTACCTACCTACCTACCTACCTATATATCTATCTATCATCTATCTATCTATCTATCTATCTATCTATCTATCTATCATCTATTTATCAATCTATCTGTCAGAGCATGCACAGCCTTATTGCACTGAGGTAACCCAGGAATAAATGCAGTAAGCAGTGGTTTGTAATTAAATGGTGGTTTATAACACACTATCTACAAATATACATTAGAAACAGAATGCATTCATGTGGTGAAACAGCAGGCTCTTATACATAGCAGTTATAGTGGTCAAACAGATGAGAGAGGAAAAAACTCCAGTAAAAAACTCCCCTTTTATACTCAGATTCTTATAGTCCCTCCTTTCTCTTAAAGGGACACGGACCCTGCTAAGTCATTTCTATCATTGCATCAACCTATCGTTGCCTCAGCCACATTTCATTAAATCTTTACATAAGTGTTTAGCTGTTAAATTATTATCCTGACATATCTATCTATCTATCTATCTATCTATCTATCTATCTATCTATCTATCTATCTATCTATCTATCTATCTATCTATCTATCTATGATTTATCTATCTATCATCTATCATCTAGTAATAGCAATAAGACTTAGACTTATATACAATTTCAAAGTGCTTTACAGCCCTCTCTAAGCGGTTTACAGAGTCAGCTCCCAACAACAATCTGGATCCTCATTTTACCAACCTCAGAAGAATGGAAGGCTGAATCCACTTGGAGCCAGTCAGGATCGAACTCCTGGGGTGAGTTAGCCTGCAATACTGCATTCTAACCACTGTGCCACCACAGCTCTACCAAGACAAGAAGCAACATATTTTGTCCCAATGTTACAACCTTCCTTGCCACAGTTGTTAAATGAATCACTGCAGTTGTTAAGTGACTAACATGGTTGAACCTTTATTGACATTTTTCTTACTGTGAGCACACTGTCCGACATTAAAAATGAAATTCTGTTGCCTGCTCTCAAAAGAAAATATATATCTACCCATACCCATACATAATGCATATATACACATGCTGTATACACACACACACACACACACACACACACACACCTACCATATACATACATATTAATATATATTTATATATGAATCACTGACTGTTTTGAACACATAGCGGAAAGAGGAAGCTTGAGAGTTCACAAGGTTAATTCCTTATGAAATAAATTTACTGAATCTGGATGTTCTCCTTCAGATACCACAAAACCCCCTCCTCCCAGAAAGTAAAAAGGGAAAACAGGTAATGAAGAGACAATCCTGCAGACCCTGCTCAAGCATCATTTATATGCCATGTCCTAGATGGAAGGAAGTAAACCACCAATAATCTTTTCTGCTATCCTCACCACTCTCTGCACCACCTTCTTTTCTGAAGCAGTGATGCTTCCAAACCAGACTGTGATGCTGTATGACAGGATGCTCTCAATCATCCCTCTATAGAAAGTGGTAAGGACAGGGGAAGCAAGATGTGCTTTTCTCATGCAACACAGAAAATGCATGCGCTGCTGCATCTGCTACACCAATGTCTCTCTGTTGAGCAACCAAGCCAGCCTACTTGTTAACTGTACACTCAGGAGCAACCAGATAGAAATGATGATGCCTATATTTTCTGTAAAGTTTTACATGGTGCTTGTCTGGTCATATATTTCACTTTGGATATGAGGTATGTTTAATATGACACTCTTATAGTACACCTGTCAAGGTTCAGACTGATGATTCCAATGATGTAAGCATAGCTGATACTTTCCAATTTCTAATGCAAAACTTTGTTGAGCACACCATTTTGGCACAGATGAATAGAAAAAACAGCTCTAGTTAATTGGCGCCAAAAATCAGTTTGTTAAAATATAGAATCTTCCTCCTACCAATTAGTTCAGGTCACATTATCCAATAAAGTGTCAATACAATTGTTATGAGAGAGTGTTTCAGTTTTCAGTAAACAGTTCTTGGATGACCTTGGTTCTCACAGCTTGGCAGTCCTATGTCGAAAGCCTGCATGCCACGTTTCCTGCCCCTCCCCCCGTGTCTGTAGGCAAGCTAAGAAGCAGTAATGGATGCAGCAGCATAATCTCTGATTCTCTGTTTTAGTCCACAAACTTTAAGAAATAAGATTCCAGTTAGGATCAGGTTATCCTTGTGATGTTTTAAACTCCCCTGGATAGTCAGTTGCCACTGTTTCTAGAGGGAGGAATAAAATTTCCCTTCCCTTTCCACAGGGGGGAAAGTACTTTAAGCAACTTATGCAGGAAAAAAAAGTTAGGATTTAAGAGAAGTAGATCTTACCCAGTCTCGTCTGCGCTGCTTTATAATTGCCTGGTGATAAGTGTGACTTTGGCTGTCTGCAGCCTAGTGACGAGCCATATTGCTATGGCCAGTCTTTCATCCGCCAATTTGGAGAGCTGTCCAGGATCGAGCGGAAGGGCTATTGCCCTCCCATGATCAAGCGGGGATCCCCTCCTTGCTGGTTGCCCCTATAGGGTGACTTTTGACCCTTTCCGGGGTCCCCCAGCAATGCGAAACTGGACATGGAAGACAGAGCTTACCACCCAGCTGTCCATGACGACCGTGTCGGCAAACCGGAAGTCTAATCTCTGATTCTCTGATGGCCAGTCTTCCTTGGGTATGATCCTGGCCAACAAGATGAATGCCCTCATCCATGTAGACTTTGCAAGCAGGGCAAAATGAAATTAAGTTTTCACCAATGTTCTTTAAGGTAAACAATGCCTCAAAGTTCTTTGAAGAGTTTCATCTGTTGGAACCATGACAGTTATCTAGTTTGACAATGAAACATATGGAAGTACAAAACCAAATTCAGAAAGCACCTACCCTAACCCTAACCAAGGATCTCAGAGTCGTCTTTCTCCTCCTCCTCCTCCTCCTCCTCCTCCTCTCCACTCCTTCCTAGAACTGATGATATTACCTAGATGGATCATGAAACATCTTCAAGAAAGCCATCAAGTTCAGAGAGCACCAAGTGCTCCTCATTTCAACTTTGCTATAAATATTGTGCTTTAATTGTGATCAGATAGACTACCAAATTCCTTTCTATGTTCTTTTCAGCTCATCTTATACCTAACAAAATCAAGGCGGGGTTATTTTGAGTTTCTTTCTCACATGTCCTTGTTTCCTGGACAATGGTTTTGCTCTTCATTATATATACACATACATACATACATACATACATACATACATACATACATACATACATACATAAGGCCAATACAGTGCTAGGCTGCATTAACAGAGGGATAGAATCAAGATCACATGAAGTATTAATACCACTCTTCAATGCCTTGGTAAGGCCACACTTGGAATACTGCATCCAGTTTTGGTCACCACGATGTAAAAAAGATGTTGAGACTCTAGAAAGAGTACAGAGAAGAGCAACAAAGATGATTAGGGGACTGGAGGCTAAAACATATAAGGAACGGTTGCTAGAATTGGGTATGTCTAGTTTAACGAAGAGAAGGACAAGGGGGACATGATAGCAGTATTCCAATATCTCAGGGGCTGCCATAAAGAAGAGGGAGTCAAGCTATTTTCCAAAGCACCTGAAGGCAGTACAAGAAGCAACGGGTGGAAACTAATCAAGGAGAGAAGCAACCTAGAACTAAGGAGAAACTTCCTGACAGTGAGAACAATTAATCAGTGGAACAGCCTGCCTCCAGAAGCAGTAAATGCTCCAACACTGGAAGTTTTTAAGAAGAGACTGGACAGCCATTTGTCCGAAATGGTGTAGGGTTTCCTGCCTGAGCAGGGGGTTGGACTCGATGACCTCCAAGATCCCTTCCAACTTTACTACTATTACTATTACTATATATAAAAGATGTTGAGACAGTAGAAAAAGTGCAGAGAAGAGCAACAACAAGGATATAATGGAAAAAAGATAAGGGGGGACATTATAGCAGTGTTCCAATATCTCAGGGGCTGCCCCAAAGAAGAGGGAGTCAAACTAACCTCCAAAGCACCTGAAGGCAGGACAAGAAGCAATGGATGGAAACTAATCAAAGAGAGAAGCAACCTAGAACTAAGGAGAAACTTCCTGACACAACAATTAACTAGAGGAATGACTTGCCTCCAGGAGTTGTGGGGGCTCCAACACTGGAGGATTTTAAAAAGTGTCTGGCTGTGAGTTCCACGGGTGTTTGTTGTGGCTACTTTCTAGGGAAGTTAGTATGTGGATCAAAACAAAACCATCACCCAACTCAGCCTGTTGGTTCAACCAACCCTAACCCTAACCAACCCCACATTTTGCCAAGGCAGAGAGACTACTTGCAGCCTAAACAGTGTCAACCCTTGGATTATTTTCAATTTCTCCCCTCGCTTGTCTTCAAGAAAGCTTTGGGTGACATTAATTCTTCTCCCACACCCTCTTTCTCAGTATTGTTTAATTTTGCATGAGTAAATATAATTACTCCTTTTGTCAGAAAGAGCAAGTTCTAATATCAATTTATAATTCATGGAGCTAATTATGTTAACAAGGAAGCAATCATTTCTCAACCACCTCCTCTGCAATTTTAAAAAGATTTGGATCTGTGTGTTGGTGTTTTTTTTTCTCTTCTTCTTCTTCTTCTTCTTCTTCTTCTTCTTCTTCTTCTTCTTCTTCTTCTTCTTCTTCTTCTTCTTCTCCTTCTTCTCCTTCTTCTCCTCCTTCTCCTCCTCCTCTTTCTTCTCCTCCTCCTCCTCCTCCTCCTCCTCCTCCTCCTCCTCCTCCTCCTCCTCCTCCTCCTTCTTCTTCTTCTTCTTCTTCTTCTTCTTCTTCTTCTTCTTCTTCTTCTTCTTCTTCTTCTTCTTCTTCTTCCTCTTCTTCTTCTTCTTCTTCTTCTTTTTCTTCTCCTTCTTCTCCTCCTTCTCCTCCTCCTCTTTCTTCTTCTCCTCCTCCTCCTCCTCCTCCTCCTCCTCCTCCTCCTCCTCCTCCTCCTCCTCCTCCTTCTTCTTCTTCTTCTTCTTCTTCTTCTTCTTCTTCTTCTTCTTCTTCTTCTTCTTCTTCTTCTTCTTCTTCTTCTTCTTCTTCTTCTTCTAAAAGTTTCTTCC
The DNA here is from genome assembly GCA_039797435.1 of Crotalus adamanteus. Lineage (NCBI taxonomy): Eukaryota > Metazoa > Chordata > Lepidosauria > Squamata > Viperidae > Crotalus > Crotalus adamanteus. The sequence continues at coordinate 279,255,546 of CM077919.1, read as the reverse complement.
AATATATATTCCCACCCCTCCCTTTCACCCCCTTCTCTCATTCTCCCACTTTTCGTTTACATTGCCTGTTCTTGCAACTAGGAAGATGGATCTCACACACAATTCATCTATGATATAATTATTTACCATGGCAACGCTTTGTGAATGGGAGATGGTGAAGTTGCAAATAACTCAAAAGGAACTTAAATGGAACAGGCTGAAGAAAGAAAGCTCTTTCTCCAGACATGGGGAAAAGAGGATCCAGGTCAGGCCATTAAAATATCTGCTTTATATTTTAAGAAAGACACAGAGAGAAAGGCCAAGAAGCGGACCGTTATTTTTCAACATTGGGTTATTAAATCCTATTTGGATCGGCAAATACATTGTTAGAGTTGTCCTGTGAAAGATGTCCCTGCCCTGTGTGTGTGTTTCTGTCTGCAAGCACAAACATATTCCAAATTTGACTTCATCACTGAAGGTTTTTAAGAAGAGAGGGGACAGCCTATTTGTCTGAAATGGTATATAGCAAGGGTGTCAAACTGCCGGACCATAGGCCGGATGCGTCACAAAAAAACTGTGCCCACTCCATTGCTGGCAATAGGGGAAAAGTTCCGATATGTTCTGTGACATCATGTGATGTTGCAAGTTTGACATGTCTGGTATATAGGTCTCTTGCCTGAGAAGGGAGGTGGACTAGAAGACCTCCGATGTCCAAGGCCTGGAGACTAAAACATGAAGAACAGCTGCAGGACTTGGGTTTGGCTAGTCTAAAGAAAAGAAGAAAGAGGGGTGACATGATAACAGTGTTCCAGTATTTGAGAGGCTGCCACAAAGAAGAGGGGGTCAACTTATTTTCCAAAGCACCAGAGGGAAGGACGAGAAACAATGGTTGAAAACTGAGCAAAGAATTAAACCTGGAATTAAGGAGAAACTCCCTAATAGTGAGGACAATTAACCAGTGGAACAGCTTGCCATCAGAAATTGTGGATGCTCCATCACTGGAGATTTTTAACAAGAGACTGGACAGTCACTTGTCTGAAATGGTATAGGTTCTCCTGCTTGAGTGGGCAGCTGGACTAGAAGACCTCCAAGATCCCTTTCAGCTTCTATTCTATTCTATTCTATTCTATTCTATTCTATTCTATTCTATTCTATTCTATTCTATTCATCAAGGAGAGAAGCAACCTGGAATTAAGGAGAAAGTTCCTGACAGTGAGGACAATTAACCAGTGGAACATCTTGCCTCCATCACTGGAGGCTTTTAAGAAGAGACTGGACAGTCACTTGTCTGAGATGGTATATGTTCTCTTGCTCGAGTGGGGGTGAGGTGGGGTGTGGACTAGAAGACCTCCCAGGTCCCTTCCAGCTCTATTCTATTCTTTCCAACTCTATTCTGAATTGAATTCTGAATTGACTGGGCAGCAGGAATATTTGCAGTCAAATGGCTTCCAAGAGGAATGTAATATTCAAATATTGAAATACAATAAGGAAGCAAAGTGCTCTTGATTTACTCTCTTATGAGCTAAACAGATGGATGTTGTTCACAGTTATTGCATGAATCCCCCCTGAATGCAAAAAACTAAAACAACAACAACAAAAAAATCCTTAAGGGTAGCTAGAAAAAAATATATTGAAATCTACTGGGGTAAACTTTAGCATTTTACCCAAGAGTTGGCAAACTACTACTACTACTACTACTACTACTACTACTACTACTACTACTACTACTACTACTACTACTACTACTACTACTACTACTGCTATTACTACTACTATTACTACTACTACTACTATTTCTTCTTCTTCTTCTTCTTCTTCTTCTTCTTCTTCTTCTTCTTCTTCTTCTTCTTCTTCTTCTTCTTCTTCTTCTTCTTCTTCTTCTTCTTCTTCTTCTTCTTCTTCTTCTTCTCCCATATCCGTTATCAGACATTGGTGATTATGTTTTTAAAGTGCTGCTGAGTTTTGTCCAAACCAGTCCCTTAGATTTTGAAGCCATGATGTTCTTCTTCTGCCTGGACCTCATTTGCCTTCAATCTTTCCCTGGAGGATTAAATGGAGTATGCCATATTTTTCTGGTTGTCACATCACATGTCCGAAATATTCCAACTTTCATTTTTTAATTGTTTTGATGATTTCCCTTGGCTTTCCCAGGCGGCTTATCACTTCCTCATTTCTGATCTTGTTGGCAAACATGGGTATTAGGAATTGGCTATGTCTAGTCTAATGAAAAGAAGGACTAAGGAGAACATGATAGCAGTATTCCAGTTCTTGAGGGGCTGCCACAAAGACAAAGAGGTTGACTTATTTCCCAAAGCACCAGAAGGCAAGATGAGAAATAATGGATGGAAGGAAAGAAGCAATCTAGAACTAAGGAGAAGTT
>CM077919.1:279218187-279248187 GCA_039797435.1 Crotalus adamanteus | reverse complement strand
AGGCTGCCTGCTAGCAAAAAAAAAAAAGTTCCTGTTTATTGATGAGCAGAAGCGACAACAGCATGCCATTCTGGGATAGCTGACAAAATGGAGTTGAGAGTAGGTGGGCTTTTATACATTCTTTGTGTTTGAGATGCCTGTTTGTTGTGAAATGCACTTTGACTTGTGCTTGAGTGTGCCCTTTTAGTATTCTAATTATTGCTGCCTGACCCTTTTAGTAATAGTAGTAAAGTTGGAAGGGACCTTGGAGGTCATCTAGTCCAACCCCCTGCTAAGGCAGGAAACCCTACACCATTTCGGACAAATGGCTGTCCAGTCTCTTCTTAAAAACTTCCAGTGTTGGAGCATTCACCGCTTCTGGAGGCAGGCTGTTCCACTGATTAATTGTTCTCACTGTCAGGAAGTTTCTCCTTAGTTCTAGGTTGCTTCTCTCCTTGATTAGTTTCCATCTGTTGCTTCTCGTCCTGCCTTCAGGTGCTTTGGAGAATAGCTTGACTCCCTCTTCTTTGGGGCAGCCCCTGAGATATTGGAATACTGCTATCATGTCCCTCCTTGTCCTTCTCTTCATTAAACTAGACATACCCAATTCTAGCAACCGTTCCTTATATGTTTTAGCCCTCATTATGGATGAGAGCTCTTTTCTTGTAGCTGGGTGGGGAATGCAGATTTTAGGAGTCTTTGTTTTTCTAATCCCATCAGCTCCAGCCTTCTACGGGAGCTGTGGCTGAAGATGTTTTGTTTATGATTAGCCTCTTCGGGTTTCTGCTTGAGGCTGTTTTTCTATAGCGGGAAGATTAATATGGTCTTTATTTTAAGAACATGTTTCTCCTCTTCTCCTTTAGAGGAAATAGAATATTTTGCCTCTTTTAAAAATGTTTCATTCTCTAGGAGGGGGGAGGTGGCTTCCCAAAGCAGTATCCCCCATTCTCACATTATCAAAATTTGGGCCCATGACAACTACTATTCCTGGCTAAATTGGTAAAGCGATGCAAAACTAATGGGCTGAAGGAATGCTGAAGAAATTAGAAATGCAGGAAAAAAACCGAACAGTCAAAGAAAAAGAAAAAGAAAAAGAGATTTGGCATGGATTGCCAGGCTTGCCCACATGAAATTACAGATGGTCTCAACTTATAATCATAATTGAGCCTGTCAGGGGAAAAACCTGTTAAAGAGAAACAAGAGACAAATTTAGGCAAGAAAAACCAAATGTGCAAGTATAGTATAGTTGGTGCCTTGCTCAATAGTAGTAACTGTGAGAGGGATCTTGGAGTCCTAGTGGACAATCACTTAAATATGAGCCAGCCGTGTGCTGCAGCTGCCAAAAAGGCCAATACAGTGCTAGGCTGCATTAACAGAGGGATAGAATCAAGATCACATGAAGTGTTAATACCACTTTACAAGGCCTTGGTGAGGCCACACTTGGAATCCTGCATCCAGTTTTGGTCACCACGATGTAAAAAAGAGATTGAGACTCTAGAAAGAGTACAGAGAAGAGCAGCAAAGATGATTAGGGGACTGGAGGCTAAAACATATAAGGAACGGTTGCTGGAATTGGGTATGTCTAGTTTAACGAAGAGAAGGATGAGGGGTGACATGATAGCAGTGTTCCAATATCTCAGGGGCTGCCCCAAAGAAGAGGGAGTCAAGCTATTCTCCAAAGCACTTGAAGGCAGGACGAGAAGCAACGGATGGAAACTAATCAAGGAGAGAAGCAACCTAGAATTAAGGAGAGATTTCCTGACAGTTAGAACCATTAAACAGTGGAACAACCTGCCTCCAGAAGCTGTGAATGCTCCAACACTGGAAGTTTTTAAGAAGAGACTGGACAGCCGTTTGTCTGAAATGGTATAGAGTTTCCTGCCTGAGCAGGGGGTTGGACTAGATGACCTCCAAGGTCCCTTCCAACTACTACTACTACTACTACTTCTTCTTCTTCTTCTTCTTCTTCTTCTTCTTCTTCTTCTTCTTCTTCTTCTTCTTCTTTCTTCTTCTTCTTCTTCTTCTTCTTCTTCTTCTTCTTCTTCTTCTTCTTCTTCTTCTTCTTCTTCTTCTTCTCCTCCTTCTTCTTCTTCTCCTTCTCCTCCTCCTCCTCCTCCTCCTTATTGTTGTTGTTGTTATTGTTATTTCATTCTCTAGAGGTGGCTTCTTCTCCCAGCAGCATTCCCCATGGTCACGTGATCAAAATTTGGGCATGTGACAATTAGATTTTATGACACTGCAGCATAGATAGATAGATAGATAGATAGATAGATAGATAGATAGATAATAGTGATATTAATAGCAATAGAAGAAAAAAAGAAAGAAAGAAAGAAAGAAAGAAAGAAAGAAAGAAAGAAAGAAAGAAAGAAAGAAAGAAAGAAAGAAAGAAAGAAAGAAAGAAAGAAAGAAAGAAAGAGAGAGAGAGGTGAGATAGATAGATAGATAGATAGATAGATAGATAGATAGATAGATAGATAGATAGATAGATAGATAGATAGATGATAGCCAAAGAAAGGAAGGAAGGAAGGAAGGAAGGAAGGAAGGAAGGAAGGAAGGAAGGAAGGAAGAAGAGATGATAGAAATAGACAGACAAATAGACAAACAGACAGATACAGTGATGGGATTCAAATATGTGAATAATCGGTTCTCTGTGTGGATGCCGGTTCCGGAAGTCCATTCTGGGCCTGGACAACAAAAAATTAGCTACCGGTTCTGCCGAAGTGGTGCGAACTGGCTGAATCCCACCACTGGTCATAAGTATGAAAAACGGTCATAAGTCCCTTTTTTTCAGTGCAGTTGTCACTTCAAAAAGTCATTAAATGAACTGTTGTTAAGTCAAGAATTATTTGTATTTGTGTTGGATCATCTTCTTAATGGAGGTTATCGTGTCCGATGCTTCCTTCACTCTTTATAGGCAGATTTTTAACCGTATTTGTTGAAGCTGAAAATCCTCTCTAGTTTTTATATAATATGGCTGCGCTCTGGACATACTTCAGTCATTGTAAGTAGCTGAGTCTGTTTAGCTTTGAGGAAAGGTGTCTGTTGGAAGATAAAACAGAAGGCTTCAAAACCAGAAAGACCGTCACGCAGAAGAGGTTCAAGATCAATTCTTTCTCATCCCACCACTAGGAGAGGGAATAAAGGAAAAAAAAAATAACAGGAACACATGTGAGTGTTTGAGAAAACCTCCTCACAGTGTAAGAACAGTAAGTGCAGTGGGGTCCTTGGTGCTTTCCAAACTTGGTGTTTTTCTTGCAGACATTTCCTTAACAAACTAGCTAGCTATAAATGGGATAATCACATTGAGGAGGAAGGGGAAGGAGAAGGAGAAGGAGGAGAAGGAGAAGGAGAACTGTGGGGTCCTTGGTGCTCTCTGAGCTTGCTGGTTTTCTTGCAGACATTTCATTAACAAACTAGCTAGCTATAAATGGGATAATCACATTGAGGAGGAAGGGGAAGGAGAAGGAGAAGGAGGAGGAGAAGGAGAAGGAGAACTGTGGGGTCCTTGGTGCTCTCTGGGCTTGCTGGTTTTCTTGCAGACATTTCATTAACAAACTAGCTAGCTGTAAATGGGATAATCACATTGAGGAGGAAGGGGAAGGAGAAGGAGAAGGAGGAGAAGGAGGAGAAGGAGGAGGAGAAGGAGAAGGAGAACTGTGGGGTCTTTGGTGCTCTCTGGGCTTGCTGGTTTTCTTGCAGACATTTCATTAACAAACTAGCTAGCTGTAAATGGGATAATCACATTGAGGAGAAGGAGAAGGAGAAGGAGAAGGAGAAGGAGAAGGAGAAGGAGAAGGAGAAGGAGAAGGAGAAGGAGAAGGAGAAGGAGAACTGTGGGGTCCTTGGTGCTCTCTGGGCTTGCTGGTTTTCTTGCAGACATTTCATTAACAAACTAGCTTGCTGTAAATGGGATAATCACATTGAGGAGGAAGGGGAAGGAGAAGGAGAAGGAGGAGAAGGAGGAGGAGAAGCAGAACTGTGGGGTCCTTGGTGCTCTCTGGGCTTGCTGGTTTTCTTGCAGACATTTCATTAACAAACTAACTAGGTATAAATGGGATAATCACATTGAGGAGAAGGAGAAGGAGAAGGAGAAGGAGAAGAAGGAGGAGGAGAAGGAGAAGGAGAACTGTGGGGTCCTTGGTGCTCTCTGAGCTTGCTGGTTTTCTTGCAGACATTTCATTAACAAACTAGCTAGCTGTAAATGGGATAATCACATTGAAGAGGAAGGAGAAGGAGAAGGAGAAGGAGAAGGAGGAGAAGGAGGAGGAGAAGGAGAAGGAGAACTGTGGGGTCCTTGGTGCTCTCTGGGCTTGCTGGTTTTCTTGCAGACATTTCATTAACAAACTAGCTAGCTGTAAATGGAATAATCACATTGAGGAGGAAGGAGAAGGAGAAGGAGAAGGAGAAGGAGAAGGAGAAGGAGAAGGAGAAGGAGAAGGAGAAGGAGAAGGAGAAATGTGGGGTCCTTGGCGCTCTCTGAGCTTGCTGGTTTTCTTGCAGACATTTCATTAACAAACTAGATAGCTGTAAATGGAATAATCACATTGAGGAGGAAGGAGAAGGAGAAGGAGAAGGAGAAGGAGAAGGAGAAGGAGAAGGAGAAGGAGAACTGTGGGGTCCTTGGTGCTCTCTCGGCTTGCTGGTTTACTTGCAGACATTTCATTAACAAACTAACTAGCTATAAATGGGATAATCACATTGAGGAGAAGGAGAAGGAGAAGAAGGAGGAGGAGAAGGAGAAGGAGAACTGTGGGGAGCTTGGTGCTCTCTGAGCTTCCTGGTTTTCTTGCAGACATTTCATTAACAAACTAGCTAGCTGTAAATGGGATAATCACATTGAGGAGGAAGGGGAAGGAGAAGGAGAAGGAGGAGAAGGAGGAGGAGAAGGAGAACTGTGGGGTCCTTGGTGCTCTCTGGACTTGCTGGTTTTCTTGCAGACATGTCATTAACAAACTAACTAGCTATAAATGGGATAATCACATTGAGGAGAAGGAGAAGGAGAAGGAGAAGGAGAAGGAGAAGGGGAAGGATAACTGTGGGGTTCTTGGTGCTCTCTGATCTTGCTGGTTTTCTTGCAGACATTTCATTAACCAACCTGCTACCTGTAAATGGGATAATCACATTGAGGAGGAAGGGGAAGGAGAAGGAGAAGGAGGAGAAGGACAAGGAGAAGGAGAAGGAGAACTGTGGGGTCCTTGGTGCTCTCTGAGCTTGCTGGTTTTCTTGCAGACATTTCATTAACAAACTAGCTAGCTGTAAATGGGATAATCACATTGAGGAGGAAGGGGAAGGAGAAGGAGAAGGAGGAGAAGGAGGAGGAGAAGGAGAACTGTGGGGTCCTTGGTGCTCTCTGAGCTTGCTGGTTTTCTTGCAGACATTTCATTAACAAACTAGCTAGCTGTAAATGGGATAATCACATTGAGGCGGAAGGGGAGGAGAAGGAGAAGGAGGAGAAGGAGAAGGAGAAGCATGAGGAGGAGAAGGAGAACTGTGGGGTCCTTGGTGCTCTCTGAGCTTGCTGGTTTTCTTGCAGACATTTCATTAACAAACTAGCTAGCTGTAAATGGGATAATCACATTGAGGAGGAAGGGGAAGGAGAAGGAGAAGGAGGAGAAGGAGGAGGAGAAGGAGAAGGAGAACTGTGGGGTCATTTGTGCTCTCTGGGCTTGCTGGTTTTCTTGCAGACATTTCATTAACAAACTAGCTAGCTGTAAATGGAATAATCACATTGAGGAGGAAGGAGAAGGAGAAGGAGAAGGAGAAGGAGAAGGAGAAATGTGGGGTCCTTGGCGTTCTCTGAGCTTGCTGGTTTTCTTGAAGACATGTCATTAACAAACTAACTAGCTATAAATGGGATAATCACATTGAGGAGAAGGAGAAGGAGAAGGAGAAGGAGAAGGAGAAGGAGAAGGGGAAGGAGAACTGTGGGGTCCTTGGTGCTCTCTGGGCTTGCTGGTTTTCTTGCAGACATTTCATTAACAAACTAGCTTGCTGTAAATGGGATAATCACATTGAGGAGGAAGGGGAAGGAGAAGGAGAAGGAGGAGAAGGAGGAGGAGAAGCAGAACTGTGGGGTCCTTGGTGCTCTCTGGGCTTGCTGGTTTTCTTGCAGACATTTCATTAACAAACTAACTAGGTATAAATGGGATAATCACATTGAGGAGAAGGAGAAGGAGAAGGAGAAGGAGAAGAAGGAGGAGGAGAAGGAGAAGGAGAACTGTGGGGTCCTTGGTGCTCTCTGAGCTTGCTGGTTTTCTTGCAGACATTTCATTAACAAACTAGCTAGCTGTAAATGGGATAATCACATTGAAGAGGAAGGAGAAGGAGAAGGAGAAGGAGGAGAAGGAGGAGGAGAAGGAGAAGGAGAACTGTGGGGTCCTTGGTGCTCTCTGGGCTTGCTGGTTTTCTTGCAGACATTTCATTAACAAACTAGCTAGCTGTAAATGGAATAATCACATTGAGGAGGAAGGAGAAGGAGAAGGAGAAGGAGAAGGAGAAGGAGAAGGAGAAGGAGAAGGAGAAGGAGAAGGAGAAGGAGAAGGAGAAGGAGAAGGAGAAATGTGGGGTCCTTGGCGCTCTCTGAGCTTGCTGGTTTTCTTGCAGACATTTCATTAACAAACTAGATAGCTGTAAATGGAATAATCACATTGAGGAGGAAGGAGAAGGAGAAGGAGAAGGAGAAGGAGAAGGAGAACTGTGGGGTCCTTGGTGCTCTCTGGGCTTGCTGGTTTACTTGCAGACATTTCATTAACAAACTAACTAGCTATAAATGGGATAATCACATTGAGGAGAAGGAGAAGGAGAAGAAGGAGGAGGAGAAGGAGAAGGAGAACTGTGGGGTCCTTGGTGCTCTCTGAGCTTCCTGGTTTTCTTGCAGACATTTCATTAACAAACTAGCTAGCTGTAAATGGGATAATCACATTGAGGAGGAAGGGGAAGGAGAAGGAGAAGGAGGAGAAGGAGGAGGAGAAGGAGAACTGTGGGGTCCTTGGTGCTCTCTGGACTTGCTGGTTTTCTTGCAGACATGTCATTAACAAACTAACTAGCTATAAATGGGATAATCACATTGAGGAGAAGGAGAAGGAGAAGGAGAAGGAGAAGGGGAAGGATAACTGTGGGGTTCTTGGTGCTCTCTGATCTTGCTGGTTTTCTTGCAGACATTTCATTAACCAACCTGCTAGCTGTAAATGGGATAATCACATTGAGGAGGAAGGGGAAGGAGAAGGAGAAGGAGGAGAAGGACAAGGAGAAGGAGAAGGAGAACTGTGGGGTCCTTGGTGCTCTCTGAGCTTGCTGGTTTTCTTGCAGACATTTCATTAACAAACTAGCTAGCTGTAAATGGGATAATCACATTGAGGAGGAAGGGGAAGGAGAAGGAGAAGGAGGAGAAGGAGGAGGAGAAGGAGAACTGTGGGGTCCTTGGTGCTCTCTGAGCTTGCTGGTTTTCTTGCAGACATTTCATTAACAAACTAGCTAGCTGTAAATGGGATAATCACATTGAGGCAGAAGGGGAGGAGAAGGAGAAGGAGGAGAAGGAGAAGGAGAAGCATGAGGAGGAGAAGGAGAACTGTGGGGTCCTTGGTGCTCTCTGAGCTTGCTGGTTTTCTTGCAGACATTTCATTAACAAACTAGCTAGCTGTAAATGGGATAATCACATTGAGGAGGAAGGGGAAGGAGAAGGAGAAGGAGGAGAAGGAGGAGGAGAAGGAGAAGGAGAACTGTGGGGTCATTTGTGCTCTCTGGGCTTGCTGGTTTTCTTGCAGACATTTCATTAACAAACTAGCTAGCTGTAAATGGAATAATCACATTGAGGAGGAAGGAGAAGGAGAAGGAGAAGGAGAAGGAGAAATGTGGGGTCCTTGGCGTTCTCTGAGCTTGCTGGTTTTCTTGAAGACATGTCATTAACAAACTAACTAGCTATAAATGGGATAATCACATTGAGGAGAAGGAGAAGGAGAAGGAGAAGGAGAAGGAGAAGGAGAAGGAGAAGGAGAAGGAGAAGGAGAAGGAGAAGGAGAAGGAGAACGGGAAGGATAACTGTGGGGTTCTTGGTGCTCTCTGAGCTTGCTGGTTTTCTTGCAGACATTTCATTAACAAACTAGATAGCAGTAAATGGGATAATCACATTGAGGAGGAAGGGGAAGGAGAAGGAGGAGGAGAAGGAGAACTGTGGGGTCCTTGGTGCTCTCTGAGCTTGCTGGTTTTCTTGCAGACATTTCATTAACAAACTAGATAGCTGTAAATGGGATAATCACATTGAGGAGGAAGGGGAAGGAGAAGGAGAAGGAGGAGAAGGAGGAGGAGAAGGAGAAGGAGAAGGAGAAGGGGAAGGATAACTGTGGGGTTCTTGGTGCTCTCTGAGCTTGCTGGTATTATTGCAGACATTTCATTAACAAACTAGCTAGCTGTAAATGGGATAATCACATTGAGGAGGAAGGGGAAGGAGAAGGAGAAGGAGGAGAAGGACAAGGAGAAGGAGAAGGAGAACTGTGGGGTCCTTGGTGCTCTCTGAGCTTGCTGGTTTTCTTGCAGACATTTCATTAACAAACTAGCTAGCTGTAAATGGGATAATCACATTGAGGAGGAAGGGGAAGGAGAAGGAGAAGGAGGAGAAGGAGGAGGAGAAGGAGAACTGTGGGGTCCTTGGTGCTCTCTGAGCTTGCTGGTTTTCTTGCAGACATTTCATTAACAAACTAGCTAGCTGTAAATGGGATAATCACATTGAGGAGGAAGGGGAGGAGAAGGAGAAAGAGGAGAAGGAGAAGGAGAAGCATGAGGAGGAGAAGGAGAACTGTGGGGTCCTTGGTGCTCTCTGAGCTTGCTGGTTTTCTTGCAGACATTTCATTAACAAACTAGCTAGCTGTAAATGGGATAATCACATTGAGGAGGAAGGGGAAGGAGAAGGAGAAGGAGGAGAAGGAGGAGGAGAAGGAGAAGGAGAACTGTGGGGTCCTTTGTGCTCTCTGGGCTTACTGGTTTTCTTGCAGACATTTCATTAACAAACTAGCTAGCTGTAAATGGAATAATCACATTGAGGAGGAAGGAGAAGGAGAAGGAGAAGGAGAAGGAGAAGGAGAAGGAGAAGGAGAAGGAGAAGGAGAAGGAGAAGGAGAAGGAGAAATGTGGGGTCCTTGGCGTTCTCTGAGCTTGCTGGTTTTCTTGAAGACATGTCATTAACAAACTAACTAGCTATAAATGGGATAATCACATTGAGGAGAAGGAGAAGGAGAAGGAGAAGGAGAAGGAGAAGGGGAAGGATAACTGTGGGGTTCTTGGTGCTCTCTGAGCTTGCTGGTTTTCTTGCAGACATTTCATTAACAAACTAGCTAGCTGTAAATGGGATAATCACATTGAGGAGGAAGGGGAAGGAGAAGGAGAAGGAGGAGAAGGACAAGGAGAAGGAGAAGGAGAACTGTGGGGTCCTTGGTGCTCTCTGAGCTTGCTGGTTTTCTTGCAGACATTTCATTAACAAACTAGCTAGCTGTAAATGGGATAATCACATTGAGGAGGAAGGGGAAGGAGAAGGAGAAGGAGGAGAAGGAGTAGGAGAAGGAGAAGGAGAACTGTGGGGTCCTTGGTGCTCTCTGAGCTTGCTGGTTTTCTTGCAGACATTTCATTAACAAACTAGCTAGCTGTAAATGGGATAATCACATTGAGGAGGAAGGGGAAGGAGAAGGAGAAGGAGGAGAAGGACAAGGAGAAGGAGAAGGAGAACTGTGGGGTCCTTGGTGCTCTCTGAGCTTGCTGGTTTTCTTGCAGACATTTCATTAACAAACAAGCTAGCTGTAAATGGGATAATCACATTGAGGAGGAAGGGGAAGGAGAAGGAGAAGGAGAAGGAGGAGAAGGAGGAGGAGAAGGAGGAGAGAAGGAGAACTGTGGGATCCTTGGTGCTATCTGAGCTTGCTGGTTTTCTTGCAGACATTTCATTAACAAACTAGCTAGCTGTAAATGGGATAATCACATTGAGGAGGAAGGGGAAGGAGAAGAAGAAGGAGGAGAAGGAGGAGGAGAAGGAGAAGGAGAACTGTGGGGTCCTTTGTGCTCTCTGGGCTTGCTGGTTTTCTTGCAGACATTTCATTAACAAACTAACTAGCTATAAATGGGATAATCACATTGAGGAGAAGGAGAAGGAGAAGGAGAAGGAGAAGGAGAAGGAGAAGGAGAAGGAGAAGAAGGAGGAGGAGAAGGAGAAGGAGAACTGTGGGGTCCTTGGTGCTCTCTGAGCTTGCTGGTTTTCTTGCAGACATTTCATTAACAAACTAGCTAGCTGTAAATGGGATAATCACATTGAGGAGGAAGGGGAAGGAGAAGGAGAAGGAGGAGAAGGAGTAGGAGAAGGAGAAGGAGAACTGTGGGGTCCTTGGTGCTCTCTGAGCTTGCTGGTTTTCTTGCAGACATTTCATTAACAAACTAGCTAGCTGTAAATGGGATAATCACATTGAGGAGGAAGGGGAAGGAGAAGGAGAAGGAGGAGAAGGACAAGGAGAAGGAGAAGGAGAACTGTGGGGTCCTTGGTGCTCTCTGAGCTTGCTGGTTTTCTTGCAGACATTTCATTAACAAACAAGCTAGCTGTAAATGGGATAATCACATTGAGGAGGAAGGGGAAGGAGAAGGAGAAGGAGAAGGAGAAGGAGGAGAAGGAGGAGGAGAAGGAGGAGGAGAAGGAGAACTGTGGGATCCTTGGTGCTATCTGAGCTTGCTGGTTTTCTTGCAGACATTTCATTAACAAACTAGCTAGCTGTAAATGGGATAATCACATTGAGGAGGAAGGGGAAGGAGAAGAAGAAGGAGGAGAAGGAGGAGGAGAAGGAGAAGGAGAACTGTGGGGTCCTTTGTGCTCTCTGGGCTTGCTGGTTTTCTTGCAGACATTTCATTAACAAACTAACTAGCTATAAATGGGATAATCACATTGAGGAGAAGGAGAAGGAGAAGGAGAAGGAGAAGGAGAAGGAGAAGGAGAAGGAGAAGAAGGAGGAGGAGAAGGAGAAGGAGAACTGTGGGGTCCTTGGTGCTCTCTGAGCTTGCTGGTTTTCTTGCAGACATTTCATTAACAAACTAGCTAGCTGTAAATGGGATAATCACATTGAGGAGGAAGGGGAAGGAGAAGGAGAAGGAGGAGAAGGAGGAGGAGAAGGAGAAGGAGAACTGTGGGGTCCTTGGTGCTCTCTGGGCTTGCTGGTTTTCTTGAAAACATTTCATTAAGAAACTATCTAGCTGTAAATGGAATAATCACATTGAGGAGGAAGGAGAAGGAGAAGGAGAAGGAGAAGGAGAAGGAGAAGGAGAAATGTGGGGTCCTTGGCGCTCTCTGAGCTTGCTGGTTTTCTTGCAGACATTTCATTAACAAACTAGATAGCTGTAAATGGAATAATCACATTGAGGAGGAAGGAGAAGGAGAAGGAGAAGGAGAAGGAGAAGGAGAAGGAGAAATGTGGGGTCCTTGGCGCTCTCTGAGCTTGCTGGATTTCTTGCAGACATTTCATTAACAAACTAGATAGCTGTAAATGGAATAATCACATTGAGGAGGAAGGAGAAGGAGAAGGAGAAGGAGAAGGAGAAGGAGAAGGAGAAGGAGAAGGAGAAGGAGAACTGTGGGGTCCTTGGTGCTCTCTGGGCTTGCTGGTTTACTTGCAGACATTTCATTAACAAACTAACTAGCTATAAATGGGATAATCACATTGAGGAGAAGGAGAAGGAGAAGAAGGAGGAGGAGAAGGAGAAGGAGAACTGTGGGGTCCTTGGTGCTCTCTGAGCTTCCTGGTTTTCTTGCAGACATTTCATTAACAAACTAGCTAGCTGTAAATGGGATAATCACATTGAGGAGGAAGGGGAAGGAGAAGGAGAAGGAGGAGAAGGAGGAGGAGAAGGAGAACTGTGGGGTCCTTGGTGCTCTCTGGACTTGCTGGTTTTCTTGCAGACATGTCATTAACAAACTAACTAGCTATAAATGGGATAATCACATTGAGGAGAAGGAGAAGGAGAAGGAGAAGGAGAAGGAGAAGGAGAAGGGGAAGGATAACTGTGGGGTTCTTGGTGCTCTCTGATCTTGCTGGTTTTCTTGCAGACATTTCATTAACAAACTAGCTAGCTGTAAATGGGATAATCACATTGAGGAGGAAGGGGAAGGAGAAGGAGAAGGAGGAGAAGGACAAGGAGAAGGAGAAGGAGAACTGTGGGGTCCTTGGTGCTCTCTGAGCTTGCTGGTTTTCTTGCAGACATTTCATTAACAAACTAGCTAGCTGTAAATGGGATAATCACATTGAGGAGGAAGGGGAAGGAGAAGGAGAAGGAGGAGAAGGAGGAGGAGAAGGAGAACTGTGGGGTCCTTGGTGCTCTCTGAGCTTGCTGGTTTTCTTGCAGACATTTCATTAACAAACTAGCTAGCTGTAAATGGGATAATCACATTGAGGCGGAAGGGGAGGAGAAGGAGAAGGAGGAGAAGGAGAAGCATGAGGAGGAGAAGGAGAACTGTGGGGTCCTTGGTGCTCTCTGAGCTTGCTGGTTTTCTTGCAGACATTTCATTAACAAACTAGCTAGCTGTAAATGGGATAATCACATTGAGGAGGAAGGGGAAGGAGAAGGAGAAGGAGGAGAAGGAGGAGGAGAAGGAGAAGGAGAACTGTGGGGTCCTTTGTGCTCTCTGGGCTTGCTGGTTTTCTTGCAGACATTTCATTAACAAACTAGCTAGCTGTAAATGGAATAATCACATTGAGGAGGAAGGAGAAGGAGAAGGAGAAGCAGAAGGAGAAGGAGAAATGTGGGGTCCTTGGCGTTCTCTGAGCTTGCTGGTTTTCTTGAAGACATGTCATTAACAAACTAACTAGCTATAAATGGGATAATCACATTGAGGAGAAGGAGAAGGAGAAGGAGAAGGAGAAGGAGAAGGAGAAGGAGAAGGAGAAGGAGAAGGAGAAGGAGAAGGAGAAGGAGAAGGAGAACGGGAAGGATAACTGTGGGGTTCTTGGTGCTCTCTGAGCTTGCTGGTTTTCTTGCAGACATTTCATTAACAAACTAGATAGCTGTAAATGGGATAATCACATTGAGGAGGAAGGGGAAGGAGAAGGAGAAGGAGGAGAAGGAGGAGGAGGAGGAGAAGGAGAACTGTGGGGTCCTTGGTGCTCTCTGAGCTTGCTGGTTTTCTTGCAGACATTTCATTAACAAACTAGATAGCTGTAAATGGGATAATCACATTGAGGAGGAAGGGGAAGGAGAAGGAGAAGGAGGAGAAGGAGGAGGAGAAGGAGAAGGAGAAGGAGAAGGGGAAGGATAACTGTGGGGTTCTTGGTGCTCTCTGAGCTTGCTGGTATTATTGCAGACATTTCATTAACAAACTAGCTAGCTGTAAATGGGATAATCACATTGAGGAGGAAGGGGAAGGAGAAGGAGAAGGAGGAGAAGGACAAGGAGAAGGAGAAGGAGAACTGTGGGGTCCTTGGTGCTCTCTGAGCTTGCTGGTTTTCTTGCAGACATTTCATTAACAAACTAGCTAGCTGTAAATGGGATAATCACATTGAGGAGGAAGGGGAAGGAGAAGGAGAAGGAGGAGAAGGAGGAGGAGAAGGAGAACTGTGGGGTCCTTGGTGCTCTCTGAGCTTGCTGGTTTTCTTGCAGACATTTCATTAACAAACTAGCTAGCTGTAAATGGGATAATCACATTGAGGAGGAAGGGGAGGAGAAGGAGAAAGAGGAGAAGGAGAAGGAGAAGCATGAGGAGGAGAAGGAGAACTGTGGGGTCCTTGGTGCTCTCTGAGCTTGCTGGTTTTCTTGCAGACATTTCATTAACAAACTAGCTAGCTGTAAATGGGATAATCACATTGAGGAGGAAGGGGAAGGAGAAGGAGAAGGAGGAGAAGGAGGAGGAGAAGGAGAAGGAGAACTGTGGGGTCCTTTGTGCTCTCTGGGCTTACTGGTTTTCTTGCAGACATTTCATTAACAAACTAGCTAGCTGTAAATGGAATAATCACATTGAGGAGGAAGGAGAAGGAGAAGGAGAAGGAGAAGGAGAAGGAGAAGGAGAAGGAGAAGGAGAAGGAGAAGGAGAAGGAGAAGGAGAAGGAGAAGGAGAAATGTGGGGTCCTTGGCGTTCTCTGAGCTTGCTGGTTTTCTTGAAGACATGTCATTAACAAACTAACTAGCTATAAATGGGATAATCACATTGAGGAGAAGGAGAAGGAGAAGGAGAAGGAGAAGGAGAAGGGGAAGGATAACTGTGGGGTTCTTGGTGCTCTCTGAGCTTGCTGGTTTTCTTGCAGACATTTCATTAACAAACTAGCTAGCTGTAAATGGGATAATCACATTGAGGAGGAAGGGGAAGGAGAAGGAGAAGGAGGAGAAGGACAAGGAGAAGGAGAAGGAGAACTGTGGGGTCCTTGGTGCTCTCTGAGCTTGCTGGTTTTCTTGCAGACATTTCATTAACAAACTAGCTAGCTGTAAATGGGATAATCACATTGAGGAGGAAGGGGAAGGAGAAGGAGAAGGAGGAGAAGGAGTAGGAGAAGGAGAAGGAGAACTGTGGGGTCCTTGGTGCTCTCTGAGCTTGCTGGTTTTCTTGCAGACATTTCATTAACAAACTAGCTAGCTGTAAATGGGATAATCACATTGAGGAGGAAGGGGAAGGAGAAGGAGAAGGAGGAGAAGGACAAGGAGAAGGAGAAGGAGAACTGTGGGGTCCTTGGTGCTCTCTGAGCTTGCTGGTTTTCTTGCAGACATTTCATTAACAAACAAGCTAGCTGTAAATGGGATAATCACATTGAGGAGGAAGGGGAAGGAGAAGGAGAAGGAGAAGGAGGAGAAGGAGGAGGAGAAGGAGGAGGAGAAGGAGAACTGTGGGATCCTTGGTGCTATCTGAGCTTGCTGGTTTTCTTGCAGACATTTCATTAACAAACTAGCTAGCTGTAAATGGGATAATCACATTGAGGAGGAAGGGGAAGGAGAAGAAGAAGGAGGAGAAGGAGGAGGAGAAGGAGAAGGAGAACTGTGGGGTCCTTTGTGCTCTCTGGGCTTGCTGGTTTTCTTGCAGACATTTCATTAACAAACTAACTAGCTATAAATGGGATAATCACATTGAGGAGAAGGAGAAGGAGAAGGAGAAGGAGAAGGAGAAGGAGAAGGAGAAGAAGGAGGAGGAGAAGGAGAAGGAGAACTGTGGGGTCCTTGGTGCTCTCTGAGCTTGCTGGTTTTCTTGCAGACATTTCATTAACAAACTAGCTAGCTGTAAATGGGATAATCACATTGAGGAGGAAGGGGAAGGAGAAGGAGAAGGAGGAGAAGGAGAAGGAGAAGGAGAAGGAGAAGAAGGAGGAGGAGAAGGAGAAGGAGAACTGTGGGGTCCTTGGTGCTCTCTGAGCTTGCTGGTTTTCTTGCAGACATTTCATTAACAAACTAGCTAGCTGTAAATGGGATAATCACATTGAGGAGGAAGGGGAAGGAGAAGGAGAAGGAGGAGAAGGAGGAGGAGAAGGAGAAGGAGAACTGTGGGGTCCTTGGTGCTCTCTGGGCTTGCTGGTTTTCTTGAAAACATTTCATTAAGAAACTATCTAGCTGTAAATGGAATAATCACATTGAGGAGGAAGGAGAAGGAGAAGGAGAAGGAGAAGGAGAAGGAGAAGGAGAAGGAGAAGGAGAAATGTGGGGTCCTTGGCGCTCTCTGAGCTTGCTGGTTTTCTTGCAGACATTTCATTAACAAACTAGCTAGCTGTAAATGGGATAATCACATTGAGGAGGAAGGGGAAGGAGAAGGAGAAGGAGAAGAAGGAGGAGGAGAAGGAGAAGGAGAACTGTGGGGTCCTTGGTGCTCTCTGAGCTTGCTGGTTTTCTTGCAGACATTTCATTAACAAACTAGCTAGCTGTAAATGGGATAATCACATTGAGGAGGAAGGGGAAGGAGAAGGAGAAGGAGGAGAAGGAGGAGGAGAAGGAGAACTGTGGGGTCCTTGGTGCTCTCTGGGCTTGCTGGTTTTCTTGCAGACATTTCATTAACAAACTAGCTAGCTGTAAATGGAATAATCACATTGAGGAGGAAGGAGAAGGAGAAGGAGAAGGAGAAGGAGAAGGAGAAGGAGAAGGAGAAGGAGAAATGTGGGGTCCTTGGCGCTCTCTGAGCTTGCTGGTTTTCTTGCAGACATTTCATTAACAAACTAGATAGCTGTAAATGGAATAATCACATTGAGGAGGAAGGAGAAGGAGAAGGAGAAGGAGAAGGAGAAGGAGAAGGAGAAGGAGAAGGAGAAGGAGAACTGTGGGGTCCTTGGTGCTCTCTGAGCTTCCTGGTTTTCTTGCAGACATTTCATTAACAAACTAGCTAGCTGTAAATGGGATAATCACATTGAGGAGGAAGGGGAAGGAGAAGGAGAAGGAGGAGAAGGAGGAGGAGAAGGAGAACTGTGGGGTCCTTGGTGCTCTCTGGACTTGCTGGTTTTCTTGCAGACATGTCATTAACAAACTAACTAGCTATAAATGGGATAATCACATTGAGGAGAAGGAGAAGGAGAAGGAGAAGGAGAAGGAGAAGGAGAAGGGGAAGGATAACTGTGGGGTTCTTGGTGCTCTCTGATCTTGCTGGTTTTCTTGCAGACATTTCATTAACAAACTAGCTAGCTGTAAATGGGATAATCACATTGAGGAGGAAGGGGAAGGAGAAGGAGAAGGAGGAGAAGGACAAGGAGAAGGAGAAGGAGAACTGTGGGGTCCTTGGTGCTCTCTGAGCTTGCTGGTTTTCTTGCAGACATTTCATTAACAAACTAGCTAGCTGTAAATGGGATAATCACATTGAGGAGGAAGGGGAAGGAGAAGGAGAAGGAGGAGAAGGAGGAGGAGAAGGAGAACTGTGGGGTCCTTGGTGCTCTCTGAGCTTGCTGGTTTTCTTGCAGACATTTCATTAACAAACTAGCTAGCTGTAAATGGGATAATCACATTGAGGCGGAAGGGGAGGAGAAGGAGAAGGAGGAGAAGGAGAAGGAGAAGCATGAGGAGGAGAAGGAGAACTGTGGGGTCCTTGGTGCTCTCTGAGCTTGCTGGTTTTCTTGCAGACATTTCATTAACAAACTAGCTAGCTGTAAATGGGATAATCACATTGAGGAGGAAGGGGAAGGAGAAGGAGAAGGAGGAGAAGGAGGAGGAGAAGGAGAAGGAGAACTGTGGGGTCCTTTGTGCTCTCTGGGCTTGCTGGTTTTCTTGCAGACATTTCATTAACAAACTAGCTAGCTGTAAATGGAATAATCACATTGAGGAGGAAGGAGAAGGAGAAGGAGAAGCAGAAGGAGAAGGAGAAGGAGAAGGAGAAATGTGGGGTCCTTGGCGTTCTCTGAGCTTGCTGGTTTTCTTGAAGACATGTCATTAACAAACTAACTAGCCATAAATGGGATAATCACATTGAGGAGAAGGAGAAGGAGAAGGAGAAGGAGAAGGAGAAGGAGAAGGAGAACGGGAAGGATAACTGTGGGGTTCTTGGTGCTCTCTGAGCTTGCTGGTTTTCTTGCAGACATTTCATTAACAAACTAGATAGCTGTAAATGGGATAATCACAATGAGGAGGAAGGGGAAGGAGAAGGAGAAGGAGGAGAAGGACAAGGAGAAGGAGAAGGAGAACTGTGGGGTCCTTGGTGCTCTCTGAGCTTGCTGGTTTTCTTGCAGACATTTCATTAACAAACAAGCTAGCTGTAAATGGGATAATCACATTGAGGAGGAAGGGGAAGGAGAAGGAGAAGGAGAAGGAGGAGAAGGAGGAGGAGAAGGAGGAGGAGAAGGAGAACTGTGGGATCCTTGGTGCTATCTGAGCTTGCTGGTTTTCTTGCAGACATTTCATTAACAAACTAGCTAGCTGTAAATGGGATAATCACATTGAGGAGGAAGGGGAAGGAGAAGAAGAAGGAGGAGAAGGAGGAGGAGAAGGAGAAGGAGAACTGTGGGGTCCTTTGTGCTCTCTGGGCTTGCTGGTTTTCTTGCAGACATTTCATTAACAAACTAACTAGCTATAAATGGGATAATCACATTGAGGAGAAGGAGAAGGAGAAGGAGAAGGAGAAGGAGAAGGAGAAGAAGGAGGAGGAGAAGGAGAAGGAGAACTGTGGGGTCCTTGGTGCTCTCTGAGCTTGCTGGTTTTCTTGCAGACATTTCATTAACAAACTAGCTAGCTGTAAATGGGATAATCACATTGAGGAGGAAGGGGAAGGAGAAGGAGAAGGAGGAGAAGGAGGAGGAGAAGGAGAAGGAGAACTGTGGGGTCCTTGGTGCTCTCTGGGCTTGCTGGTTTTCTTGAAAACATTTCATTAAGAAACTATCTAGCTGTAAATGGAATAATCACATTGAGGAGGAAGGAGAAGGAGAAGGAGAAGGAGAAGGAGAAGGAGAAGGAGAAGGAGAAATGTGGGGTCCTTGGCGCTCTCTGAGCTTGCTGGTTTTCTTGCAGACATTTCATTAACAAACTAGCTAGCTGTAAATGGGATAATCACATTGAGGAGGAAGGGGAAGGAGAAGGAGAAGGAGAAGAAGGAGGAGGAGAAGGAGAAGGAGAACTGTGGGGTCCTTGGTGCTCTCTGAGCTTGCTGGTTTTCTTGCAGACATTTCATTAACAAACTAGCTAGCTGTAAATGGGATAATCACATTGAGGAGGAAGGGGAAGGAGAAGGAGAAGGAGGAGAAGGAGGAGGAGAAGGAGAAGGAGAACTGTGGGGTCCTTGGTGCTCTCTGGGCTTGCTGGTTTTCTTGCAGACATTTCATTAACAAACTAGCTAGCTGTAAATGGAATAATCACATTGAGGAGGAAGGAGAAGGAGAAGGAGAAGGAGAAGGAGAAGGAGAAGGAGAAGGAGAAGGAGAAATGTGGGGTCCTTGGCGCTCTCTGAGCTTGCTGGTTTTCTTGCAGACATTTCATTAACAAACTAGATAGCTGTAAATGGAATAATCACATTGAGGAGGAAGGAGAAGGAGAAGGAGAAGGAGAAGGAGAAGGAGAAGGAGAAGGAGAAGGAGAACTGTGGGGTCCTTGGTGCTCTCTGGGCTTGCTGGTTTACTTGCAGACATTTCATTAACAAACTAACTAGCTATAAATGGGATAATCACATTGAGGAGAAGGAGAAGGAGAAGAAGGAGGAGGAGAAGGAGAAGGAGAACTGTGGGGTCCTTGGTGCTCTCTGAGCTTCCTGGTTTTCTTGCAGACATTTCATTAACAAACTAGCTAGCTGTAAATGGGATAATCACATTGAGGAGGAAGGGGAAGGAGAAGGAGAAGGAGGAGAAGGAGGAGGAGAAGGAGAACTGTGGGGTCCTTGGTGCTCTCTGGACTTGCTGGTTTTCTTGCAGACATGTCATTAACAAACTAACTAGCTATAAATGGGATAATCACATTGAGGAGAAGGAGAAGGAGAAGGAGAAGGAGAAGGAGAAGGAGAAGGAGAAGGGGACAGATAACTGTGGGGTTCTTGGTGCTCTCTGATCTTGCTGGTTTTCTTGCAGACATTTCATTAACAAACTAGCTAGCTGTAAATGGGATAATCACATTGAGGAGGAAGGGGAAGGAGAAGGAGAAGGAGGAGAAGGACAAGGAGAAGGAGAAGGAGAACTGTGGGGTCCTTGGTGCTCTCTGAGCTTGCTGGTTTTCTTGCAGACATTTCATTAACAAACTAGCTAGCTGTAAATGGGATAATCACATTGAGGAGGAAGGGGAAGGAGAAGGAGAAGGAGGAAAAGGAGGAGGAGAAGGAGAACTGTGGGGTCCTTGGTGCTCTCTGAGCTTGCTGGTTTTCTTGCAGACATTTCATTAACAAACTAGCTAGCTGTAAATGGGATAATCACATTGAGGCGGAAGGGGAGGAGAAGGAGAAGGAGGAGAAGGAGAAGGAGAAGCATGAGGAGGAGAAGGAGAACTGTGGGGTCCTTGGTGCTCTCTGAGCTTGCTGGTTTTCTTGCAGACATTTCATTAACAAACTAGCTAGCTGTAAATGGGATAATCACATTGAGGAGGAAGGGGAAGGAGAAGGAGAAGGAGGAGAAGGAGGAGGAGAAGGAGAAGGAGAACTGTGGGGTCCTTTGTGCTCTCTGGGCTTGCTGGTTTTCTTGCAGACATTTCATTAACAAACTAGCTAGCTGTAAATGGAATAATCACATTGAGGAGGAAGGAGAAGGAGAAGGAGAAGGAGAAGGAGAAGGAGAAGGAGAAGGAGAAGGAGAAATGTGGGGTCCTTGGCGTTCTCTGAGCTTGCTGGTTTTCTTGAAGACATGTCATTAACAAACTAACTAGCTATAAATGGGATAATCACATTGAGGAGAAGGAGAAGGAGAAGGAGAAGGAGAAGGAGAAGGAGAAGGAGAAGGAGAAGGAGAAGGAGAACGGGAAGGATAACTGTGGGGTTCTTGGTGCTCTCTGAGCTTGCTGGTTTTCTTGCAGACATTTCATTAACAAACTAGATAGCTGTAAATGGGATAATCACAATGAGGAGGAAGGGGAAGGAGAAGGAGAAGGAGGAGAAGGAGGAGGAGGAGGAGAAGGAGAACTGTGGGGTCCTTGGTGCTCTCTGAGCTTGCTGGTTTTCTTGCAGACATTTCATTAACAAACTAGATAGCTGTAAATGGGATAATCACATTGAGGAGGAAGGGGAAGGAGAAGGAGAAGGAGGAGAAGGAGGAGGAGAAGGAGAAGGAGAAGGAGAAGGGGAAGGATAACTGTGGGGTTCTTGGTGCTCTCTGAGCTTGCTGGTATTATTGCAGACATTTCATTAACAAACTAGCTAGCTGTAAATGGGATAATCACATTGAGGAGGAAGGGGAAGGAGAAGGAGAAGGAGGAGAAGGACAAGGAGAAGGAGAAGGAGAACTGTGGGGTCCTTGGTGCTCTCTGAGCTTGCTGGTTTTCTTGCAGACATTTCATTAACAAACTAGCTAGCTGTAAATGGGATAATCACATTGAGGAGGAAGGGGAAGG
This sequence comes from Crotalus adamanteus, assembly GCA_039797435.1. NCBI lineage: Eukaryota > Metazoa > Chordata > Lepidosauria > Squamata > Viperidae > Crotalus > Crotalus adamanteus. The sequence goes on along the minus strand of CM077919.1, from coordinate 279,227,289 downwards.
AGAAGGAGAAGGAGGAGAAGGAGGAGGAGAAGGAGAACTGTGGGGTCCTTGGTGCTCTCTGAGCTTGCTGGTTTTCTTGCAGACATTTCATTAACAAACTAGCTAGCTGTAAATGGGATAATCACATTGAGGAGGAAGGGGAGGAGAAGGAGAAAGAGGAGAAGGAGAAGGAGAAGCATGAGGAGGAGAAGGAGAACTGTGGGGTCCTTGGTGCTCTCTGAGCTTGCTGGTTTTCTTGCAGACATTTCATTAACAAACTAGCTAGCTGTAAATGGGATAATCACATTGAGGAGGAAGGGGAAGGAGAAGGAGGAGGAGAAGGAGGAGGAGAAGGAGAAGGAGAACTGTGGGGTCCTTTGTGCTCTCTGGGCTTACTGGTTTTCTTGCAGACATTTCATTAACAAACTAGCTAGCTGTAAATGGAATAATCACATTGAGGAGGAAGGAGAAGGAGAAGGAGAAGGAGAAGGAGAAATGTGGGGTCCTTGGTGCTCTCTGAGCTTGCTGGTTTTCTTGCAGACATTTCATTAACAAACTAGCTAGCTGTAAATGGGATAATCACATTGAGGAGGAAGGGGAAGGAGAAGGAGAAGGAGGAGAAGGAGGAGGAGAAGGAGAAGGAGAACTGTGGGGTCCTTTGTGCTCTCTGGGCTTACTGGTTTTCTTGCAGACATGTCATTAACAAACTAACTAGCTATAGATGGGATAATCACATTGAGGAGAAGGAGAAGGAGAAGGAGAAGGAGAAGGAGAAGGAGAAGGAGAAGGAGAAGGAGAAGGAGAAGGGGAAGGATAACTGTGGGGTTCTTGGTGCTCTCTGAGCTTGCTGGTATTATTGCAGACATTTCATTAACAAACTAGCTAGCTGTAAATGGGATAATCACATTGAGGAGGAAGGGGAAGGAGAAGGAGAAGGAGGAGAAGGAGTAGGAGAAGGAGAAGGAGAACTGTGGGGTCCTTGGTGCTCTCTGAGCTTGCTGGTTTTCTTGCAGACATTTCATTAACAAACTAGCTAGCTGTAAATGGGATAATCACATTGAGGAGGAAGGGGAAGGAGAAGGAGAAGGAGGAGAAGGACAAGGAGAAGGGGAAGGATAACTGTGGGGTCCTTTGTGCTCTCTGGGCTTGCTGGTTTTCTTGCAGACATTTCATTAACAAACTAGCTAGCTGTAAATGGAATAATCACATTGAGGAGGAAGGAGAAGGAGAAGGAGAAGGAGAAGGAGAAGGAGAAGGAGAAGGAGAAATGTGGGGTCCTTGGCGTTCTCTGAGCTTGCTGGTTTTCTTGAAGACATGTCATTAACAAACTAACTAGCTATAAATGGGATAATCACATTGAGGAGAAGGAGAAGGAGAAGGAGAAGGAGAAGGAGAAGGAGAAGGAGAACGGGAAGGATAACTGTGGGGTTCTTGGTGCTCTCTGAGCTTGCTGGTTTTCTTGCAGACATTTCATTAACAAACTAGATAGCTGTAAATGGGATAATCACATTGAGGAGGAAGGGGAAGGAGAAGGAGAAGGAGGAGAAGGAGGAGGAGGAGGAGGAGAAGGAGAACTGTGGGGTCCTTGGTGCTCTCTGAGCTTGCTGGTTTTCTTGCAGACATTTCATTAACAAACTAGATAGCTGTAAATGGGATAATCACATTGAGGAGGAAGGGGAAGGAGAAGGAGAAGGAGGAGAAGGAGGAGGAGAAGGAGAAGGAGAAGGAGAAGGAGAAGGGGAAGGATAACTGTGGGGTTCTTGGTGCTCTCTGAGCTTGCTGGTATTATTGCAGACATTTCATTAACAAACTAGCTAGCTGTAAATGGGATAATCACATTGAGGAGGAAGGGGAAGGAGAAGGAGAAGGAGGAGAAGGACAAGGAGAAGGAGAAGGAGAACTGTGGGGTCCTTGGTGCTCTCTGAGCTTGCTGGTTTTCTTGCAGACATTTCATTAACAAACTAGCTAGCTGTAAATGGGATAATCACATTGAGGAGGAAGGGGAAGGAGAAGGAGAAGGAGGAGAAGGAGGAGGAGAAGGAGAACTGTGGGGTCCTTGGTGCTCTCTGAGCTTGCTGGTTTTCTTGCAGACATTTCATTAACAAACTAGCTAGCTGTAAATGGGATAATCACATTGAGGAGGAAGGGGAGGAGAAGGAGAAAGAGGAGAAGGAGAAGGAGAAGCATGAGGAGGAGAAGGAGAACTGTGGGGTCCTTGGTGCTCTCTGAGCTTGCTGGTTTTCTTCAAGACATTTCATTAACAAACTAGCTAGCTGTAAATGGGATAATCACAATGAGGAGGAAGGGGAAGGAGAAGGAGAAGGAGGAGAAGGAGGAGGAGAAGGAGAAGGAGAACTGTGGGGTCCTTTGTGCTCTCTGGGCTTACTGGTTTTCTTGCAGACATTTCATTAACAAACTAGCTAGCTGTAAATGGAATAATCACATTGAGGAGGAAGGAGAAGGAGAAGGAGAAGGAGAAGGAGAAGGAGAAGGAGAAGGAGAAATGTGGGGTCCTTGGCGTTCTCTGAGCTTGCTGGTTTTCTTGAAGACATGTCATTAACAAACTAACTAGCTATAAATGGGATAATCACATTGAGGAGAAGGAGAAGGAGAAGGAGAAGGAGAAGGAGAAGGAGAAGGAGAAGGAGAAGGAGAAGGAGAAGGGGAAGGATAACTGTGGGGTTCTTGGTGCTCTCTGAGCTTGCTGGTATTATTGCAGACATTTCATTAACAAACTAGCTAGCTGTAAATGGGATAATCACATTGAGGAGGAAGGGGAAGGAGAAGGAGAAGGAGGAGAAGGAGTAGGAGAAGGAGAAGGAGAACTGTGGGGTCCTTGGTGCTCTCTGAGCTTGCTGGTTTTCTTGCAGACATTTCATTAACAAACTAGCTAGCTGTAAATGGGATAATCACATTGAGGAGGAAGGGGAAGGAGAAGGAGAAGGAGGAGAAGGACAAGGAGAAGGAGAAGGAGAACTGTGGGGTCCTTGGTGCTCTCTGAGCTTGCTGGTTTTCTTGCAGACATTTCATTAACAAACAAGCTAGCTGTAAATGGGATAATCACATTGAGGAGGAAGGGGAAGGAGAAGGAGAAGGAGAAGGAGGAGAAGGAGGAGGAGAAGGAGGAGGAGAAGGAGAACTGTGGGATCCTTGGTGCTATCTGAGCTTGCTGGTTTTCTTGCAGACATTTCATTAACAAACTAGCTAGCTGTAAATGGGATAATCACATTGAGGAGGAAGGGGAAGGAGAAGAAGAAGGAGGAGAAGGAGGAGGAGAAGGAGAAGGAGAACTGTGGGGTCCTTTGTGCTCTCTGGGCTTGCTGGTTTTCTTGCAGACATTTCATTAACAAACTAACTAGCTATAAATGGGATAATCACATTGAGGAGAAGGAGAAGGAGAAGGAGAAGGAGAAGGAGAAGGAGAAGGAGAAGAAGGAGGAGGAGAAGGAGAAGGAGAACTGTGGGGTCCTTGGTGCTCTCTGAGCTTGCTGGTTTTCTTGCAGACATTTCATTAACAAACTAGCTAGCTGTAAATGGGATAATCACATTGAGGAGGAAGGGGAAGGAGAAGGAGAAGGAGGAGAAGGAGGAGGAGAAGGAGAAGGAGAACTGTGGGGTCCTTGGTGCTCTCTGGGCTTGCTGGTTTTCTTGAAGACATTTCATTAAGAAACTATCTAGCTGTAAATGGAATAATCACATTGAGGAGGAAGGAGAAGGAGAAGGAGAAGGAGAAGGAGAAGGAGAAGGAGAAATGTGGGGTCCTTGGCGCTCTCTGAGCTTGCTGGTTTTCTTGCAGACATTTCATTAACAAACTAGCTAGCTGTAAATGGGATAATCACATTGAGGAGGAAGGGGAAGGAGAAGGAGAAGGAGGAGAAGGACAAGGAGAAGGAGAAGGAGAACTGTGGGGTCCTTGGTGCTCTCTGAGCTTGCTGGTTTTCTTGCAGACATTTCATTAACAAACTAGCTAGCTGTAAATGGGATAATCACATTGAGGAGGAAGGGGAAGGAGAAGGAGAAGGAGGAGAAGGAGGAGGAGAAGGAGAACTGTGGGGTCCTTGGTGCTCTCTGAGCTTGCTGGTTTTCTTGCAGACATTTCATTAACAAACTAGCTAGCTGTAAATGGGATAATCACATTGAGGAGGAAGGGGAGGAGAAGGAGAAAGAGGAGAAGGAGAAGGAGAAGCATGAGGAGGAGAAGGAGAACTGTGGGGTCCTTGGTGCTCTCTGAGCTTGCTGGTTTTCTTCAAGACATTTCATTAACAAACTAGCTAGCTGTAAATGGGATAATCACATTGAGGAGGAAGGGGAAGGAGAAGGAGAAGGAGGAGAAGGAGGAGGAGAAGGAGAAGGAGAACTGTGGGGTCCTTTGTGCTCTCTGGGCTTACTGGTTTTCTTGCAGACATTTCATTAACAAACTAGCTAGCTGTAAATGGAATAATCACATTGAGGAGGAAGGAGAAGGAGAAGGAGAAGGAGAAGGAGAAGGAGAAGGAGAAATGTGGGGTCCTTGGCGTTCTCTGAGCTTGCTGGTTTTCTTGAAGACATGTCATTAACAAACTAACTAGCTATAAATGGGATAATCACATTGAGGAGAAGGAGAAGGAGAAGGAGAAGGAGAAGGAGAAGGAGAAGGAGAAGGAGAAGGAGAAGGGGAAGGATAACTGTGGGGTTCTTGGTGCTCTCTGAGCTTGCTGGTATTATTGCAGACATTTCATTAACAAACTAGCTAGCTGTAAATGGGATAATCACATTGAGGAGGAAGGGGAAGGAGAAGGAGAAGGAGGAGAAGGAGTAGGAGAAGGAGAAGGAGAACTGTGGGGTCCTTGGTGCTCTCTGAGCTTGCTGGTTTTCTTGCAGACATTTCATTAACAAACTAGCTAGCTGTAAATGGGATAATCACATTGAGGAGGAAGGGGAAGGAGAAGGAGAAGGAGGAGAAGGACAAGGAGAAGGAGAAGGAGAACTGTGGGGTCCTTGGTGCTCTCTGAGCTTGCTGGTTTTCTTGCAGACATTTCATTAACAAACAAGCTAGCTGTAAATGGGATAATCACATTGAGGAGGAAGGGGAAGGAGAAGGAGAAGGAGAAGGAGGAGAAGGAGGAGGAGAAGGAGGAGGAGAAGGAGAACTGTGGGATCCTTGGTGCTATCTGAGCTTGCTGGTTTTCTTGCAGACATTTCATTAACAAACTAGCTAGCTGTAAATGGGATAATCACATTGAGGAGGAAGGGGAAGGAGAAGAAGAAGGAGGAGAAGGAGGAGGAGAAGGAGAAGGAGAACTGTGGGGTCCTTTGTGCTCTCTGGGCTTGCTGGTTTTCTTGCAGACATTTCATTAACAAACTAACTAGCTATAAATGGGATAATCACATTGAGGAGAAGGAGAAGGAGAAGGAGAAGGAGAAGGAGAAGGAGAAGGAGAAGGAGAAGGAGAAGGAGAAGAAGGAGGAGGAGAAGGAGAAGGAGAACTGTGGGGTCCTTGGTGCTCTCTGAGCTTGCTGGTTTTCTTGCAGACATTTCATTAACAAACTAGCTAGCTGTAAATGGGATAATCACATTGAGGAGGAAGGGGAAGGAGAAGGAGAAGGAGGAGAAGGAGGAGGAGAAGGAGAAGGAGAACTGTGGGGTCCTTGGTGCTCTCTGGGCTTGCTGGTTTTCTTGAAGACATTTCATTAAGAAACTATCTAGCTGTAAATGGAATAATCACATTGAGGAGGAAGGAGAAGGAGAAGGAGAAGGAGAAGGAGAAGGAGAAGGAGAAGGAGAAGGAGAAATGTGGGGTCCTTGGCGCTCTCTGAGCTTGCTGGTTTTCTTGCAGACATTTCATTAACAAACTAGCTAGCTGTAAATGGGATAATCACATTGAGGAAGAAGGGGAAGGAGAAGGAGAAGGAGAAGAAGGAGGAGGAGAAGGAGAAGGAGAACTGTGGGGTCCTTGGTGCTCTCTGAGCTTGCTGGTTTTCTTGCAGACATTTCATTAACAAACTAGCTAGCTGTAAATGGGATAATCACATTGAGGAGGAAGGGGAAGGAGAAGGAGAAGGAGGAGAAGGAGGAGGAGAAGGAGAAGGAGAACTGTGGGGTCCTTTGTGCTCTCTGGGCTTGCTGGTTTTCTTGCAGACATTTCATTAACAAACTAACTAGCTATAAATGGGATAATCACATTGAGGAGAAGGAGAAGGAGAAGGAGAAGGAGAAGAAGGAGGAGGAGAAGGAGAAGGAGAACTGTGGGGTCCTTGGTGCTCTCTGGGCTTGCTGGTTTTCTTGCAGACATTTCATTAAGAAACTATCTAGCTGTAAATGGAATAATCACATTGAGGAGGAAGGAGAAGGAGAAGGAGAAATGTGGGGTCCTTGGCGCTCTCTGAGCTTGCTGGTTTTCTTGCAGACATGTCATTAACCAACTAACTAGCTATAAATGGGATAATCACATTGAGGAGAAGGAGAAGGAGAAGGAGAAGGAGAAGGAGAAGGAGAAGGAGAAGGAGAAGGAGAAGGAGAAGGAGAAGGAGAAGGAGAAGGAGAAGGGGAAGGATAACTGTGGGGTTCTTGGTGCTCTCTGAGCTTTCTGGTTTTCTTGCAGACATTTCATTAACAAACTAGCTAGCTGTAAATGGGATAATCATATTGAGGAGGAAGGGGAAGGATAAGGAGAAGGAGGAGAAGGAGGAGGAGAAGGAGAAGGAGAACTGTGGGGTCCTTGGTGCTCTCTGGGCTTGCTGGTTTTCTTGCAGACATTTCATTAACAAACTAGCTAGCTATAAATGGAATAATCACATTGAGGAGGAAGGAGAAGGAGAAGGAGAAATGTGGGGTCCTTGGCGCTTTCTGGGCTTGCTGGTTTTCTCACATTGAGGAGAAGGAGAAGGAGAAGGAGAAGGAGAAGAAGAAGGGGAAGGATAACTGTGGGGTTCTTGGTGCTCTCTGAGCTTGCTGGTTTTCTTGCAGACATTTCATTAACAAACTAACTAGCTATAAATGGGATAATCACATTGAGGAGGAAGGAGAAGGAGAAGGAGAAGGAGAAGGAGAAGGAGAAGGAGAAGGAGAAGGAGAAGGAGAAGGAGAAGGAGAAGGAGAAGGAGAAGGAGAACTGTCGGGTCCTTGGTGCTCTCTGAGCTTGCTGGTTTTCTTGCAGACATTTCATTAACAAACTAGCTAGCTGTAAATGGGATAATCACATTGAGGAGGAAGGGGAAGGAGAAGGAGAAGGAGGAGGAGAAGGAGGAGGAGAAGGAGAAGGAGAACTGTGGGGTCCTTGGTGCTCTCTGAGCTTGCTGGTTTTCTTGCAGACATTTCATTAACAAACTAGCTAGCTGTAAATGGGATAATCACATTTAGGAGAAGGAGAAGGAGAAGGAGAAATGTGGGGTCCTTGGCGCTCTCTGAGCTTCCTGGTTTTCTTGCAGACATTTCATTAAGAAACTATCTAGCTGTAAATGGAATAATCACATTGAGGAGGAAGGAGAAGGAGAAGGAGAAGGAGAAGGAGAAATGTGGGGTCCTTGGCGCTCTCTGAGCTTGCTGGTTTTCTTGCAGACATGTCATTAACCAACTAACTAGCTATAAATGGGATAATCACATTGAGGAGAAGGAGAAGGAGAAGGAGAAGGAGAAGGAGAAGGAGAAGGAGAAGGAGAAGGAGAAGGAGAAGGAGAAGGAGAAGGAGAAGGGGAAGGATAACTGTGGGGTTCTTGGTGCTCTCTGAGCTTTCTGGTTTTCTTGCAGACATTTCATTAACAAACTAGCTAGCTGTAAATGGGATAATCATATTGAGGAGGAAGGGGAAGGATAAGGAGAAGGAGGAGAAGGAGGAGAAGGAGGAGGAGAAGGAGAAGGAGAACTGTGGGGTCCTTGGTGCTCTCTGGGCTTGCTGGTTTTCTTGCAGACATTTCATTAACAAACTAGCTAGCTGTAAATGGAATAATCACATTGAGGAGGAAGGAGAAGGAGAAGGAGAAATGTGGGGTCCTTGGCGCTTTCTGGGCTTGCTGGTTTTCTCACATTGAGGAGAAGGAGAAGGAGAAGGAGAAGAAGAAGGGGAAGGATAACTGTGGGGTTCTTGGTGCTCTCTGAGCTTGCTGGTTTTCTTGCAGACATTTCATTAACAAACTAACTAGCTATAAATGGGATAATCACATTGAGGAGGAAGGAGAAGGAGAAGGAGAAGGAGAAGGAGAAGGAGAAGGAGAAGGAGAAGGAGAAGGAGAAGGAGAAGGAGAACTGTGGGGTCCTTGGTGCTCTCTGAGCTTGCTGGTTTTCTTGCAGACATTTCATTAACAAACTAGCTAGCTGTAAATGGGATAATCACATTGAGGAGGAAGGGGAAGGAGAAGGAGAAGGAGGAGAAGGAGGAGGAGAAGGAGGAGGAGAAGGAGAAGGAGAACTGTGGGGTCCTTGGTGCTCTCTGAGCTTGCTGGTTTTCTTGCAGACATTTCATTAACAAACTAGCTAGCTGTAAATGGGATAATCACATTTAGGAGAAGGAGAAGGAGAAGGAGAAATGTGGGGTCCTTGGCGCTCTCTGAGCTTCCTGGTTTTCTTGCAGACATTTCATTAACAATCTAACTAGGTATAAATGGGATAATCACATTGAGGAGGAAGAAGAAGGAGAAGGAGAAGGAGAAGGAGAAGGAGAAGGAGAAGGAGAAGGAGAAGGAGAAGGAGAAGGAGGAGACCTGTGGGGTCCTTGGCGCTCTCTGAGCTTGCTGGTTTTCTTGCAGACATTTCATTAACCAACTAGCTATAAATGGGATAATCAAACTGAGGAGGAAGGAGAAGGAGAACTTGGTGCTCTCTGAGCTTGGTGGTTTTCCTGCAGACATTTTATTAACAAACTAGCTAACATCATCATGTTAGCACTGATGAGGTTGCCTAGTTGGGTACTGATACATCTGCAAGAAAACCACCAAGCTCAGGGAGCACCAAGGACCACACAGTTCAACCCTGCAGTAGAAATATTTTCTTCTATCAGTACAGTAAGGACACTTTGGCGGTGCAATCCATGAACCAGAGGGTGGTTGACTCCCTTTCCATGGATACATCCAAGAAGAGGTTGGTCATCCATCCATCTCAGATGTTTTAATTTAGATGTCTCCACTGAGCTAAATGGAAGGCAATCTCGG
>CM077919.1:279210687-279213187 GCA_039797435.1 Crotalus adamanteus | reverse complement strand
GGATTAAAATTTGGTGGAACATTCAAAAGATTTTTAGGAGAAAGATAAAGTTTACTCCACAATTATTTTTATTGGGTGTTATTGTAGATTGTGATGCTAAAGAAATTAATTTGATGTTGAATTTGATAACAGCTGCAAGGTTATTGGTAGGGCAATATCGGAAGAAGGATTGTTTGCCTACTATAGAAGAATGGACGCTTAAGGTGTCAAATTTAGCAGAAATGGCTAAGATTTCTGCTTATTTGAAGGATTATTCACAAGAAAGATACATTTTGGTTTGGAGAAGATGGATAGATTATATTCAGAATAAATATGGGACTAAAAAGTTCCATTTACTTTATGAGTAAATTTTAGAGCAGTGGTTCTCAATCTTTTTAATGCCGCGACCCCCAACCGGTCGTAAGTCGAGGACTACTCAACTGGTCATAAGTCGAGGACTACTCAACTGGTGCAGCACCATTTGCAGAATGGGACTTTTGGCGGGCTCAGTAGGGCAGAGACAGCCTGGACAATTCCTATTGGCTTTTGAAAGCCAATAGAATAAAAGGGAGTAGCACAGCTAAGGAAAAGGGGGAAAAAATGGCGGACTGTGTTGTTTGGCGACCCCCGTGAAATGGTCGTTCGACCCCAAATGGGGTCCCGACCCACAGGTTGAGAACCACTGTTTTAGAGTATTATTATTATTAATAGTTTATTATAATGGAATTTTTATTACTTTTATTATTATTTTTGTTAGTATTGTTTAACAATTTGGATATTGTATTGTTCAAAAATTAGGATATTAACTTGTTTATATTATTACGTTTATTTTTAATTTGTTTATTTTTATGTTAAAGGGGAGTTAAAGCGCATTATGGACTTGGTTATTTATATAGTTGGTTAATGTTAGTTAGAGTATGCTTATTATATTTGTTACCCTGTACTCAGCTCTGGGAAGTGGGGAAGGGAGAGGGGGGGTAAGGGTGGGTGGGTTTTGGGTGTGTATTGTAACTAGTCTCTTCTTGAAAGCCTTCAGTGATGGAGCACCCATAACTTCTGGTGGTGAGCTGTTCCACTGGTTAATTCTTCTCATTGTTAGGAAGTTTCTCCTTAGTTCTAGGTTGCTTCTCTCCTTGATTAGTCCTGTCTACAGGTGCTTAGTCCTTGTTCTGTCTACAAGTGCTTTCGAAAATGAGTTGATCTCCCGTCCTCTTTGTGGCAACTTCTCAAATATTGGAATACTGCTATCGTAGTCCATAATAGAATAGAATAGAGCTGGAAGGAACCTTGGAGGTCTTCTAGTCCAGCCCCCTGCTTGGCCAGGAAACCCTATACCACTTCAGACAAATGGCTGTCCAGTCTGTTCTTAAAAATTTCCAGTGTTGGAACATTAACTACTTCTGGAGGCAGGTTGTTCCACTGGTTAATTGTTCCCACTATTAGGAAATTTCTCCTTAGTTCTAGGTTGCTTCTCTCCTTGATTAATTTCCATCCGTTGCTTCTTGTCCTGCCTTCAGATGCTTTGAAGAATAGTTTGACTCCCTCTTCTTTATGGTTGCCCCTCAAACACCATCAATCAATTACTACTCAAACTGTAGCTTTTTCTAGCTTCTTTTGAACTACGTATCTTTGCAATGCCAATCATTTTTTTTATGATTCAACCATGGTTCTTCCAACGAGGGCATTTACAAATCAGAAGAGTTTTTTTCCCCATCCTTTTGTAATGAGATGCTATGAAAATGGAAATATTCCCAATTGAATGTAGATAGCAAGGACTATCGACTTTGCTTTGAAGTGCAAATTAGCTAAATGAAAGTGTACTAGGGCGACAGAGAGAAGCTATCCTCACCATCTGATTTGTTGTACATTAAGTGTCTCGTGAGGCACAACTTTCTCTGACTGTGGATTTTTAACCACCAGCATCTCTAGTGGGAAATGATCCATATTGGTTCTTGTTTTACATTATTGTTTTTTTCATTCTGCTCAATGCAAAATTTGGGGAAAATCATCCCTGTGGAGATAAAATTGGCCCTGACTTTGGCACTCTTTTGCAAAGTAGTAGCATTTAGACTTATATACCACTTCATAGTGCTTTATAACCCTCTCTAAATGGTTTACAGAGTCAGGATATTGCCACCAACCATCCAGGTCCTCATTTTACTGACCTCAGAAGGATGGAAGGCTGAGCCAAGCTCAAGCCGATCAGAACTGAACACCTGGCTGTGGGTGAAGTTTGTCTGCAATACTGCAATTTAATGATTGCACCATTAGGGTTTTCTATTCTATTCTATTCTATTCTATTCTATTCTATTCTGTTCTGTTCTGTTCTGTTCTGTTCCGTTCCGTTCCGTTCCGTTCCATTTCATATTATTCTATTCTATTCTATTCTATTCTATTCTATTCTATTCTATTCTATTCTATTCTATTCTATTCTATTCTATTCTATTCTATTCTATTCTATTCTATTCTACTATACTCCACTCCACTCCACTCCACTCCACTCCACTCCACTCCACTCCAC
>CM077919.1:279153187-279205687 GCA_039797435.1 Crotalus adamanteus | reverse complement strand
GGCCAAAGTATTTGAGTTTCAACTTCAGGATCTGGCCTTCTAAAGAGCAGTCGGGGTTGATCTCCTCTAGGACTGACCAGTTTGATCGCCTTGCAGTCCAGGAGACTCGCAGGAGTCTTCTCCAGCACCAGAGTTCAAAGGCCTCCATTCTTCTCCAGCACAAAAGTTCAAAGGCCTCAATTCTTTGACGCTCAGCCTTTCTTATGGTCCAACTTTCACAGCCATACATTGCTGCTTTATACACTCAAAATATTGTTCATAGTTCCGGTCACCATAACACCCAAAAGATTCTGAGATCCCAGAGAGTGTGCAGAGAAGAGCCACAAAGATGATAAAGGAATGACCCAATAACAGAGTTGGAAGAGACCGTGGAGGTCTCCTAGTCCAACCCTTTGCTCAGACAGGACCCCCTATACCATTTCTGGCAAGTGATGGTCCAATCTCTTCTTAAAAACCTCCAGTGTTGGAGCATCCACAACTTTTGGAGGCACGCTCTTCCACTGGTTAATTATTCTCACTGTCAGGAAATGTGATAACTCCCCCAGACGCTTCCCCAGATACCTGTCCAAATGTCAACTCGGAGGAGGATGAACCAGTTCCAGGCATGTCTAGAGGGGAGTTGGTCAATGGCTCCAAGCAGCCCTCTGAGTGGGATTTAACTGAAGCACACCTGCAGCAGGACAGCCCTGAGGCTTCAGGTGGGGAAAGCAAGCAGCTGCAGCCGGTCAGTGATGAGGAAGAGGAACTGCCTTCTTCAACTGATCCAAGAACATGTAAGGCAGAGAAAAGGCAGGAGCAGAGAAGGTCAGCCAGATTACTCATGAGGACAAAGCCTCTCCCTCCTTGATGGGCTTTACCAGAAGCTGGCTATTTAGCACATCAGACAGATGGAAGTGATGCTGGGAACAATGTGTTTGTTTGTTTGTTGCGGTGCATTCTTGCCTTGAGCTTTGGAGAATAGCTTCACCCACTCTTCTTTGTGGCAGTTCCTTAGATACTGGAAAACTGCTATCATGTCACCCCCAGTCCTTTTTTTTTTTCATTAAACTAGACATATCCAATTCTTGCAACCGTTCTTCATAGGTTTTAGCCTGCAAGAAAACCAGCAACCTCAGAGAGCATCAAAAACCCCACAGTCCTCCACCACCACTTCCTCCTCCTCCTCCTCCTCCTCCTCCTCTCCACAAAACCCACTCCCTTCTAGCATTGATGATGTTATCTAGTTTGGCGATGAAACATCTGCAAAAAAAACCACCAAGCTCAGAGAGCACCAAGGACCCCATAGTCATCTCCTCCTCCTCCTCCTCCTCCTCCTCCTCCTCCTCCTCTCCACAAAACCCACTCCCTTCTAACACTGGTGATGTTACCCAGATGGATACCAGATAAACATACACGAGGAAAAAAACCCAAAAGTTCAGGTAGAACATTTGTTGCCCATCCAACATAATATGTCTCATGCCATCCCCTTTTGAATTTTACCATCTGGCAGGAATCAGTGGTAGCCATTCTTGCTGAAAAACATCCTGGCATCCTTTAGAAGTGTCCTTTGGACCAGGTCTCCATTTTCATGGAGTGAGCAGTGGGGAATTAATGCTGAGCAACAATCCATTTATCTGACAAATTAGGACTTTATTGGCACCCTGGCAGATCGTGATTCTTTCAGATTTATTAGGTGCCACTAATGATCTGACAAACTTCTTTATGCTTCTTCTTTTTTTTTTTTAAATGGAGATTGATGCTTGGGAGAAATACAACATTTCTTTATGCTAATGTTAAAGCTTAGTCACAACTGCTCTGGTTTGGTTTTTGGGTTTTTTTTTTTTTTTGTTTTGTTCTGTTGCTGCTTCCCTATCACAAGTGCCTTGCAATTTTTGGAGGAGATGAAGAGGTTCTGGATTTCCCACTCTTTCTGTGATTATTACTTTGCAAAAAAAAAAAAATCACTTCTGGTGCAAGTGAGCTTTAGAAATTTGCTTCTTCTCCAGGATGTCAAATTAAATAACTTTACCAGTAGAATATGTGTAGCTCAGAGTTCAACTGTGGGGTCCCTGGTGTTCTGATTGTTTTCTTGAAGACGTTTCATGACCCAACTAGGTAACATCATCAATGCTAAAAGGAAGTAGGGTTTGGCCTCTGTTTATATACAAGTGGTTTGCCCTGCCAATGTCGGTGGGAGTCTTCTTGATGAATTCCTTCATTAGGTTGTTGTTTACTGTTTGGTGGTTTGTCTGAGTTGGTAGTTCTTTAATTGAGGTGTTGCTTACTACCACTTGTATATATTCAGAGAGCAAGCCTCATTTCCTTCTAGCAATGATGATATTACCTAGTTGGCTAATGAAAGGTCTGTGAGAAAATCATTGAGCTTAATCAAGGATACCACAGTCCCCCTCCTCCTCCTCTTCTTCCTCTTCTTCTCCATGTTCTCGCTCCTCCTCTTCTCCTTCTCTTCTCTTCTTTCTCTTTGTCTTCTTCTCCCAGTTCTCCATCCTCTTCCTCCTCCTCTTCTCCTCCTCTTCCTCTTCCTCCTTTTCTCCCAGTTCTTGCTCCTCCTCTTCTTCCTCTTCCTCTTCTTCTCCCAGTTCTCCCTCCTCCTCTTCTCTTCCTTCTCTTCATCTTCTTCTCCCAGTTCTCCCTCCTCTTCCCCACAAACCCTACTCTCTTCTAGCACTGATGATGTTACCTAGTTGGATAAGGAAATGTTGATGCGAAAAGAACCATGCTTTTGCACCAAGGACTCTTCAGTATCTTTGCAATTCTCTCTGTTATAAATCTTTGCATTGTTCAACCATCTTTGAATTATTGCCTTCCTAGAACAAGGACCATCATAATACCCAAGAAGGAAATGGAAAAGGAAATCACATTGAGGTGAAAGCTACACTAGAGTGAGCATGGATTATTTTCAGCAGCCCACCCCCCAAAGAAAATTCTCATTTAACAACAGATCGAGATAAACCAGAAGTCTTGGGAAATGAATGGTGTGTGAAAGGGGAAGAATGATAGAACACGGATTGAAATGGAATAGAATAGAATAGAATAGAATAGAATAGAGTAGAGTAGAGTAGAGTAGAGTAGAGTAGAGTAGAGTAGAGTAGAGTAGAGTAGAGTAGAATAGAATAGAATAGAATAGAATAGAATAGAATAGAATAGAATAGAAAATATGGAAAGGAATGGAATAGAATGGAATGGAATGGAATGGAATGGAATGGAACGGAACGGAATGGAATGGAATAGAATAGAATAGAAAATATGGAAAGGAATAGAATAGAATAGAATAGAATAGAATAGAATAGAAAATATGGAAAGGAACGGAACAGAATAGAATAGAGTAGAGTAGAGTAGAGTAGAGTAGAGTAGAATAGAGTAGAGTAGAGTAGAGTAGAGTAGAGTAGAGTAGAGTAGAGTAGAATGGAATGGAATGGAATGGAATGGAATGGAATGGAATGGAACGGAACGGAACGGAACGGAACGGAACGGAATGGAATGGAATGGAATATAATAGAATAGAAAATATGGAAAGGAATGGAATGGAATAGAATAGAATAGAATAGAATAGAATAGAATAGAATAGAATAGAATAGAATAGAATAGAATAGAATAGAATAGAATAGAATAGAATAGAAAATATGGAAAGGAACGGAACAGAATAGAATAGAATAGAATAGAGTAGAGTAGAATAGAATAGAATAGAATAGAATAGAATAGAATAGAATAGAATAGAATAGAATAGAATAGAATAGAATAGAATAGAATAGAATAGAAAATATGGAAAGGAACGGAACAGAATAGAATAGAATAGAATAGAATAGAATAGAATAGAATAGAATAGAATAGAATAGAATAGAATAGAATAGAATAGAATAGAATAGAAAATATGGAAAGGAACGGAATAGAATAGAATAGAATAGAATAGAATAGAATAGAATAGAATAGAATAGAATAGAGTAGAGTAGAATAGAATAGAATAGAATAGAATAGAATAGAATAGAATAGAATAGAATAGAATAGAATAGAATAGAATAGAATAGAAAATATGGAAAGGAACGGAACAGAATAGAATAGAATAGAATAGAATAGAATAGAATAGAATAGAATAGAATAGAATAGAATAGAATAGAATAGAATAGAAAATATGGAAAGGAACGGAACAGAATAGAATAGAATAGAATAGAGTAGAGTAGAATAGAGTAGAATAGAATAGAATAGAATAGAATAGAATAGAATAGAATAGAATAGAATAGAATAGAATAGAATAGAAAATATGGAAAGGAACGGAACAGAATAGAATAGAATAGAATAGAATAGAATAGAATAGAATAGAATAGAATAGAATAGAAAATATGGAAAGGAACGGAACAGAATAGAATAGAATAGAATAGAGTAGAGTAGAATAGAATAGAATAGAATAGAATAGAATAGAATAGAATAGAATAGAATAGAATAGAATAGAATAGAATAGAATAGAATAGAATAGAATAGAATAGAATAGAAAATATGGAAAGGAACGGAACAGAATAGAATAGAATAGAATAGAATAGAATAGAATAGAATAGAATAGAATAGAATAGAATAGAATAGAATAGAATAGAATAGAATAGAATAGAATAGAATAGAATAGAATAGAAAATATGGAAAGGAACGGAACAGAATAGAATAGAATAGAGTAGAGTAGAATAGAATAGAATAGAATAGAATAGAATAGAATAGAATAGAATAGAATAGAATAGAATAGAATAGAATAGAATAGAAAATATGGAAAGGAACGGAACAGAATAGAATAGAATAGAATGGAATAGAATAGAATAGAATAGAATAGAATAGAATAGAATAGAATAGAATAGAATAGAATAGAATAGAATAGAATAGAAAATATGGAAAGGAACGGAACAGAATAGAATAGAATAGAATAGAGTAGAGTAGAATAGAATAGAATAGAATAGAATAGAATAGAATAGAATAGAATAGAATAGAATAGAATAGAATAGAATAGAATAGAATAGAATAGAATAGAATAGAAAATATGGAAAGGAACGGAACAGAATAGAATAGAATAGAATGGAATAGAATAGAATAGAATAGAATAGAATAGAATAGAATAGAATAGAATAGAATAGAATAGAATAGAATAGAATAGAATAGAATAGAATAGAATAGAATAGAATAGAATAATTGGATGGGTTATCTAGTCCAACTCCCTGCTCAGGCTTCTCTCTTTGTAGCTGAGGGTTGAGCTGTGGGGTCTTTGGTGCTTTCTCAGCTTGATTGTTTTCTTCCAGATTTTTCATTACCAAACTAGATAACATCACCAGTTTATCTATTATTTATCTACCTAACTTTCCACCTATGTAACTAATGGCAGCACCATATTAGCACTAGATAAGAAACAACGGAATTCAAGAGGGGTCAGATTAAACCACTTAAGGGAACATAATGACTCCAGGCTAATTCCTCTCTTGACTCCATCCCTGATCTCTGCCTCTCTTTCTCTTAATCACTTTCTAAGGGTTTTTTTTTTTGTTGTTTTCTTTTGTCTTTTAATGTACCAAGAACTTTGGTGAGATTTCTTTTTTCTTCTTCCTTTTTTCAGCCTCCCGCCTGCACATTCATAAACATTTAGGATTTATACAAACCGTATGTGCTTCCTCTTTAATTTCCAGTCTGACACTTTGCACCGAGTTTATATTTCACTCTGACAGCTCTCCTGGCATATAGATTCCGGTGGTAACAATTGCTGTATTACAGCAAATGTGTGTTTTATGAAGACTACGATGACAAAGTGGATTGTTTTAGAGCTAGGATCATAATTAGTAATTAATTTTTCCTTTCTTTTTTTAATCCCAAAGAAAATAAACTCTCATCGGGGTTTACCAAAGTGCCTTTTTTAAAAAAAATGTTCCCTATCTGTGTATTATTTAAAAAAATGTAACAACCCATCACAAAACGGTACAGCTTCTTTTTTCTGACATCCATCAGCTTATCTGATTCCTAACAAAGCGTTCTTTCACTAAAGCAGTTTCGGGTAACAACGCGTTGGAAAGCATGTAAAATGAAAGAGTTTTAATAGCTAACCATTCACTATGACAATATCAGCAAAATCTTTCATAGCGTACATGAGACAGTTAAGAACTGTAATCTTCACTTTCTAGGGGGATCCAATAACTAAAAGGAAGGGGGGGAGAATCACACCCAAGACCAGTCACAAAGGAAGACAATTCTTTGTTTTCTTGCAAAAATAAAAGTGAATATATAATCTCCCATTTATTCAGTAGTTGAAGGATAAATGTACCATATTTTCTGGCATATAAGACGACTTTCTAGGCATGCAAATCTGCTCCGAAGTCGGGGGTCGTCTTATACGCTGAGTCGTCTAATATGCTAGAAAATACGGTACATCTTTCTTTTTTCTTTTCCTTCCTTCCTTCCTTCCTTCCTTCCTTCCTTCCTTCCTTCCTTCCTTCCTTCCTTCCTTCCTTTCTTTCTTTCTTTTTTTGCTAACAATACAGTTTGTAATAGGTTTCTATCCAGCAGCTTGCATGCTTGGTATCAGGATGTTCTGTTGGAAAATAAAAATAACTCACAGTTCTGTTTTGTTTAAAAACAATAATAACAATTAAACAGAAGCCTCGACTGTCTATAGCTCTTTAAAATGACATATGGCGGTTATTTTTAATTTTTATCCTAATGAGATCAGCTTAATTAAATGTGAGCATTTCTATGGAGAGAATAATGCTCCGAAGATCAGTCTGTATCCCCAGAGACTCCATGATGAAAATAAATTATTATTATTATTATTATTATTATTATTATTGCTATTCTTATTATTTAGACGTGAACCTCAGTTAACTGAACATTCAAATTGATTGGTGCTGATGGTTGACACGGGTTGCTACGAGCATCCTAGATGTCAACCAGGTATCTCCTTAAAATATAAGATGTTCTGAGTAGCGCAGTTTTTTGCAGCATTGCTGGAGTTATTGCAGGAAGCTGCAGTTTCTCAATGTGTTTTGCAAAGTTTTTGGACATAGTTCCCACTGCCCCGATGACAATGGATATCACCGTTACACATTTCATCCATAATTGCGCAGTTTCAATGGTCAGGTCACACTATTTTGTAATTTTTTCCAGTTCTTTTTCTTCGACTCTGGCATCTCCTGGTACAGCGATATCAATCAGCTGTACGCTTCGGTTCTCTACAACTGCGATATCCGGCGTGTTGTGTTCCAAATGGCAATCTGTCTGTATTCGAAAGTCCCACAAGATCTTCACCCTCTCTTTCTCAACAACTTTTTCACCCTATATTCCCATGACTTTTTGGACACAGGGAAGTTGTATTTTTTTTATACAATGTCCAGTCGATTAAATTAGCAATTCGGTCATGTCTAGCTTTGTAGTCAGTTTGCGCGATTTTGCTGCACTCACACATTAGATGTGAAACAGTTTCAACTTTGTCATTGCAAAGTCGGCAATTTGGATTGTCAGTGGATTTTTGTATCTTCGCTTTCATGGCATTAGTTTGTAGTGCTTGTAGTGTTCTTGAGCAGCCAGTATTAAGCCTTCTGTTTTGTTTTTGATGGTTCCCATCTTAAGCCATGCCCATGTCAAGTTGTTATCACATTTTCCTTCCATGTTTTTCAAATGCTGTCCATGCAAAGCTTATTCTTATTCTTGTTGTTGTTATTGTTATTATTGTTCTTGTTGTTGTTATTATTATTGTTGTTGTTATTGTTTTTATTATTATTATTACTATTATTATTATTTCTCATTTTGATCTAAAACATTGGAAATTCTTTCTTGGACCACCCTGACAAAATGATGCAGAAATGCAGGGGTTATTCTGAAAACTGGGATGTTAGCAAAGATGTAGAGATTCTTCGAAAAACAAATTTTAAGGTACAGGGAAATAAATGATGGACTCAAATCAAAGGTATTTATTGAAGAAGGAGATTTGCAAGGTTTGACAATAATGTAGAGTCAAAGGGAAAATCAGTAAAGGATAGTAAGACTGTGAGGATGGAGGTTTGTTCTCCAAGTTTGTAGGTTGGTTTCCGAATGTTTCATTACCAGGTTAGGTAACATCATCTGTGGAATTTAGGGGAAGTCAGTCTTGGGTTTTCTTCTGCTTATAATGGCTTTGTGTGGTCAATAGTTCTTGTGATTGAAGGGTTATGTCAAGTGAGGGTCTTGTGATGGGTCTAGTGATGGGTCTAGCTAGAGAGAGAGATAATAGATAGGTAAGTAAGTAGGTAGGTAGGTAGGTAGGTAGGTAGATAGATAGATAGATAGATAGATAGATAGATAGATAGATAGATAGATAGATAGATAGATAGATAGATAGACAGACAGACAGACAGATAGTGATTTTTAACCCTTCTGCTAAATCCACTAGTCATAAATTTCACATTGTGGGTTCACAATACACTAGATTAGATTCAAATGAGGTTGAGGAGTGCATAGTTCAGCATTTGGTACAAATTAGCTTTTCAGGGCGTATCATAATTTCATTTATTTGGAAAGGAAAATATGAACATTTTGTTCAGCTGGGTTTCAGGTTTAATATGATGCAGGAAATTGCACTTAAGTAGCAAAGGAATTGGACTTTGGCATGGTGGTATATTTGTTTGACTTGCTTGGGCAAAAGGGAAAAAAGGAAGGGAAAAAAAGAATTTAAAAATGCAGACATGGCAAACAGAAATAATTGTAGAGAGAGAGGGAGGGAGGGAGGGAGGGAGAGAGAGAGAAAGAACATTGCCCTTTCAAAGAGGATAATAAGCCTGCAAGAGCAAAGAAATTTGCATTAAAAGACCAGCTGTGCATTAGGTGTTGAATACAATAGGGAGTGACATAAATTATCATAGCAAGTAAATGGACATTTAAGAATTTTTGTGGGAAGCAGTTACCTTGCACTGGAATGGAATGGGTTTGTAGATCTGGTTGGCTGTGTCTTGCTTGTATTCACATTTGGCAGACAAGAAATTGGTCTATTTCTAGACTTTATTGAAGGCAGTGAACCTGTTATGTCCCGAGCCTTGCAAACGGCTCGGGCGTTTGCAGGCAGTCCCGGGCAGGTGCAAAGCTGCCCGGGACCAGACAGGCTGTCGCCAGCGCCGTGCGCATGCGCGGGTGCTGGCGCGGGAAAAGTATCGCATTTACCCGGGAAATGTCTATATAAGAAGCTGGGAGGTTTTGGGAGCTGCTGAAGCCATCTACTTGTAAGCTGAACGCAGAATAAAGAAAACTGAGAACTTCAACTGCTTCTCGTGTCTGCTTTCCGCCAAGGACTCAACACTGGTGACGAGGATGGGATTGCCTTACACCGCCTGGAAAGGAAGAAGTGTAAGCTTACCCAAGTGAGTCCTGAGCGGCGGAACGGCGTCGACTCGGCAGCTACCCGCCAATCCAGTGCGCATTCGGGGGTAGGCTGGCTGATAGACCCGTCTCCTGAAGATGGCGAAAATCGGAAGGCTTTCGGAATTCAACGTCTCACATCCAGAGCGGTGGGAGTCATACGTAGCCAGGGTGGAGAACTACTTCAAGGCAAACCAAGTGAAGGAAGAGAGCTTGAAGGCTGCCACCCTGCTTTGTGTTTGCGGCCAAGACGCTTTCGACATCGCAGAAAACCTTGCAGCACCTGTTCCAGTAGAGTCTGTAAGCTACGCAGATCTGAAGAAGCTACTGAAGGAGCACTTCCACCCCAAGATGTCCGTCATCGCATGGCGCCACACCTTCGAGCAGAGGGTTCAACGGCCCGGTGAGTCGGCCAAAGAATTCATCGCCGCATTACGGAAGGCCGCCAAGCACTGCGAGTTCAAAGACCTCGAAGAACGACTGAGGGACCGATTCGTGTGCGGGTTAAGGCATCGAGATCTACAACAGAGACTTTTCGCTAAAGAAGAATTGTCCTACCAAGATGCCTTAAGGGAAGTCACCGCAGAAGAAGCAGCAGGCGGCACTGTCAAGAACATGCGGCCGATCAGAAACAGTCCAGAGGTTGCATCCGTGCACCAGGAAGACGCCCAAAGAAACTCCGAGGAGGATCCAGACGAGGAAGTCGACCGTCTCCACCCCACGAAGGAAGAAAAACAGAAGGGAAGCTCTTCAGCTCCGCTCAAGTGCATCGGCTGTGGAGGTCGCCACAGGAGAACCGACTGCAAGTTCCGCTCCGCTACCTGCCGGGCATGCGGCAAACAAGGACACATTGCAGCTGTGTGTCTGGGCCGATGAAAGGTACAACCTCAGGAAGAACTGCGCCTGAAAGGTACCAGATTCCCCAGCCAGAATAGGGTAGGGTTTTGCGCTTCGTGAAGAAGCATCCTTAGGACAGGCACACACAAGCCCATTAAGAAAAAGCTGTCACTCAAGGTGAAGCTACAAGGGGTTCCATTATCTATGGAACTAGACACAGGGTCTGCCTTTTCAATTATCTCCTTGCATACATTTAGGAAGATTTGTTCCGGTAGTGGAACTCAGGCCAAGTTAAGGCCTTCTGACATTGTGTTAACAGATTTTCAAAATTCAAGAATGTGTGTTAAGGGGGAGGCCACCCTTAACGTGCAATACAAGAGTTTTGAAGGTCCACTAGTCTTATTAATAGTAGGGGGTGAACGAACGAGTCTCATAGGACTCGATTGGTTTGAGGCCCTGGGGATACACGTCACAGGACTCAACAGTTTACAAACACTCGACCTACAGGAAGTCTGCAAAGAATTTGCAGATGTTTTCAGCCCCCAGCTGGGCACATTCAAAGGACCCCCTGTGTCCTTAAAGCTAGACCCCACTGTCACTCCCATTAGAATTAAAGCAAGAAGGGTCCCTTTTGCTTTAAAGAGTAAAATTGACACTGAGTTAGACAAACTGATTCAACAGGGAATCCTAGAACCTGTTGATTCCAGTCCTTGGGAGACCCCCATTGTCACGCCTCTAAAGGCAAATGGGGACATTCACATTTGTGCTGACTACAAATGCACTCTGAATAAGGCATTGCAGCAACATGCCTATCCTGTTCCTGTGGTCAGTCATATTCTGGCCTCCCTCAAGGGGGGGCGCGTTTTTGCAAAGCTTGACCTAGCTCAAGCGTATCAACAGCTGCTTGTTGATGATGATGCTGCTATAGCTCAGACTATTGTGACCCACAGGGGAGCCTTTAAGGTAAAAAGGCTGCAGTTTGGAGTGAATGTCGCTCCTGGGATTTTCCAAAGCGTAATGGAAAACACACTGCGGGGCATACCGGGGGTTTGCCCCTACTTTGATGATGTCTTAATTGCAGGAGACTCCACACACATTCTAGCTGAAAGGCTAAGGGCTGTTCTGTTAAGGTTCAGGAAATCAGGCCTCAAGCTCAAAAAAGACAAATGCAAGATTGGGGTGCCTTCTACTGAATTTCTGGGGTTCAAAATTGATGCTGCTGGGATTCACCCTGCTGAATCCAAACTAACTGCTATTTTAGAAGCACCTAGGCCAAAGTCCAAGGCCGAACTTCAGGCCTTCCTGGGCCTCCTGAATTTCTACAATTCTTTTCTTCCACATAAAGCTAGTGTAGCTGAGCCTCTTCACAGGCTACTAGACAAGCAAGCAGTGTGGCGGTGGTCACAGACGCATGAGGCCTGCTTTAACAAAGTCAAGGCCTTGCTCACTTCTAACAGTGTACTTGCACATTTCAACGAGTCCCTTCCTGTGTGCATCGCTTGTGATGCGTCCCCTTATGGGGTTGGAGCTGTCCTGAGCCACCTCAGGTCTGATGGAACTCAGGTTCCTGTTGCATATTACTCCAGAACATTGTCTTCTGCTGAGCGCAACTACGCTCAGATAGACAGGGAGGCTCTGGCTGTTGTTGCTGGAATTAAAAAATTCCATGACTTTCTATATGGCAGGCACTTCACGGTCTTCACTGACCATAAGCCTCTGCTGGGACTGTTTACCACACGTAAACTCCCCAAATCATTTCCCCTAGAATGCTTAGGTGGTCTATTTTTTTGTCTGCATATGATTTTTCTTTACTCCACAAGCCTGGAAAAGAAATGGGCCATGCTGATGGCCTCAGTAGATTGCCTCTGCCAGTAGTAGAAGCTGACCCTGCGCCAGCTGTCAACATTCTATCAATCCAAGCCTTGCCCGAGCTCCCTCTTTGTGCCAGGGATGTTGCCGCTGAAACAGGTACAGATCACACACTTTCACGTGTCCGTTCCTGGGTTTTGTCTGGTTGGCCTGAGCACTGCCCTAGTCCTGAGTTTCAGGGTTTCTGGTCCAAAAGGAACGAGCTGTCCCTTTCTCAGGGTTGTCTGCTTTGGGGAAACAGAGTTGTCATTCCCACCTCAATGAGGACTAGGGTCTTAGAATCCCTCCACGAGGGTCATCCTGGCATTGTTCGTATGAAGGCTCTTGCGCGCAGCCACTTGTGGTGGCCTGGTTTAGATAAAGATATTGAGGCTAAGGTGCATGCATGCCACCTGTGCCAACGATCTCGCCCAGAGATGCCCCAAGCTCCCGTGCATAGATGGGAGGAAACACAGTCCCCATGGTCTAGGGTGCACATTGACTACGCTGGACCCTTTCAGGGCCAGTTCTTCTTGGTCCTTGTTGACAGCCATTCGAAATGGCTTGAGGTTGTACCTGTCTCATCCACCACCACTGCAAAGACTATTCAGGTACTGAGGTGGATTTTTGCTGCACACGGGCTGCCAGATGTCATTGTGTCCGACAACGGCCCTCAATTCACTTCCTCCGAATTCCAAGCTTTCTTACAGGTAAACATGATTCGTCATGCCACGTCTGCACCCTTCCACCCGTCCACCAACGGTATGGCTGAACGTATGGTGTGCATCACAAAGGACGCATTGAAAAGACTCACCTAGGGGGACTGGCATCACAGGTTGGCTGACTTTCTCCTTTCTTATCGCACCACACCGTCCACTTCTACAGGGAGAAGCCCAGCTGAACTTCGTTGGGGGCGTCAACTTACTACTAAACTTGACCGGTTGCATCCGGACAGACTGCCTTCATCTACCTCACATCCTAGGGCACCTAGACAACTACTTGTGGGTGCCCCGGTTTGGGCTCGCAATTACGGGCCTGGTCATACATGGGTCCCCGCTTCTATTTCCAGGGTCACAGGTCCTCTCTCCTACGAGGTAGCCCTGGACAACGGTCGTGTCCTGCGTCGGCACATCGACCAACTCCGCCCTAGGCGGGCCCTTTCAGATGAGACTCCTGGGTCTTTTCCAGGGGGGGAGGGGGACCCTTTGGAGCAAAGGGAAGGGCACGAGCTGCTGCCCATCTCCACTGATGGAGCCACAAACGGCCCATCCCAGGGTTCCGCGAGAGCTCCGAACAAGAATTCTATGAGCCTACCTAACTACCAGGCATCCACGCCTACTCCAGCCAGGGAGTCACCCCGGGGGCATACTCACTGTCCACACACATCACACTGCACTCCAGTCACGGAGGATACCCGGGGGCATCCCAACAAATCATTCCCCGCAAGAGAGCTGGCACACAATCCCCAAGGTTGGCCTGACCTTACCCCAAATCCTACAGGGGGTCAAACATACAGGGAGGTGGTCGAGGAACCAAGTCCCGACTACAACACCTCTAGCCCAAATCAGGGAGTAACTGAGTTTTGGGAAAGTACAGAAACCCACACAAGCCCGGACACTGAACGGGGTTCAGGGAATGGACAACCTCCTGACAGGTCTTGGACAGACCTAGGAGGTTCAACAGAGATGCCCAGCAGTGGCTATCACTTCAAGGGGCCCGAGGGTCTACAGCTAGGCAGGTCAACCAGGTCACAAAGTGACAGAAGCCCTGGCCTGACCAGCCCGGTGGGCGAGCAAGCAGGCCAGGCATCGGGGCACAGTCCTTGGAAGGCACCAAGGCAAAATAAGGAGAACAGGCTCACATCTCCCTCCAGTCAGGGAACTCATGCTAGTAACCCAGAGCTGAGAAGGTCACAGAGAGCAAAGAAGTCTCCTAAATACTTAGAGGATTACATAACATTGCTGGCTAAACAAAAGCCAGGTAACGATAGGAGCACTGAGAAGCAGAACACTGCATAAAATAAATGATTATATGTTGGTAGTAGTTTTAGCCCAGGGGAAAGGGGTGTTATGTCCCGAGCCTTGCAAACGGCTCGGGCGTTTGCAGGCAGTCCCGGGCAGGTGCAAAGCTGCCCGGGACCAGACAGGCTCTCGCCAGCGCCGTGCGCATGCGCGGGTGCTGGCGCGGGAAAAGTATCGCATTTACCCGGGAAATGTCTATATAAGAAGCTGGGAGGTTTTGGGAGCTGCTGAAGCCATCTACTTGTAAGCTGAACGCAGAATAAAGAAAACTGAGAACTTCAACTGCTTCTCGTGTCTGCTTTCCGCCAAGGACTCAACAGAACCCATCTTAGGGACAGATAGATAGATAGATAGATAGATAGATAGATAGATAGATAGATAGATAGATAGATAGATAGATAGATAGATAGATAGATAGATAGATAGATAGATAGATAGATAGATAGATAGATAGGAAGAAACAGCTACGATCACACATTGCTCCTAGAAGCAAGAAGCTGAAAACATCAGCCTGAAGATGACGAATGGGACTTCATCGAAACATCACCAAGACACTTCCAATTTGATGCAGGAGAAAATCTAAATAACCAAAGACCTACATATAAACACCCACAAAAACCTCAGAAGATAGATAGATAGATAGATAGATAGATAGATAGATAGATAGATAGATAGATAGATAGATAGATAGATAGATAGATAGATAGATGGATGGATGGATGGATGGATGGATGGATGGATGGATGGATGGATGGATGGATGGATGGATGGATGGATGGATGGATGGATGGATGCATGGAGATGATAGATGATAGATAGATAGATAGATAGATAGATAGATAGATAGATAGATAGATAGATAGATAGATAGATAGATAGATAGATAGTGCAGATGATTGATTCAGCCTAAATCAGGTTACTGCAGGATGAGGGGCTCCTCACTAAATATCACGGACTATGATCAACCACAAAGTGAAAGTGACTGGCTGAAATCCCAGCTTAAGAGAGCACCAGAAGATGGGTCTTCTGATTCCTCCTGACTGTATCACCCTCACCCCAGTTCTCATACGCATGCACAAACTCAGGCACACTCCCAAAGATGAAGAACAGCACTTTAAAGGGTCTTTAAAGGGTCTTCCCTTAAATAAAGAAACAAAGACTTGTGAAAGAAAACAATGCAAATATTAGAAAACCACTCCTTAAGTTCTTCCAAAGGACAAAGCCTAGGAGAAGTTCGTGGAACACCTGGCCGTGAAAAAGAGACACCTGCGCTCTTTATTCCCTATTTGAAGTCTCTAATGTCAAAGGAAAAATCCATGGCTTTAAGATAAAGGATCTCAATTTTGCAGAAGGGGAAAAAAAGGTTTCTGTTGAAAACTCGAATTATTATTATTATTTTTTTTTAAGAGCAGGAGATAATATTATCAAGAAAAGCCCCAAAGTTCTTTGATGACCCTAGAAGGCAGAGTTTCAAAATACCTGTGGAGGATCATCCCAGTAAAGGTTTACGACTTAGGATAAACAGATCTATAGGCTATCAAAAAGGCAGAGGCGTAAATGGAACCGAAGCCCAGAAACAGTGAGAAAAGCCCAAATCTAGGAGAAACATTATTAAAGAAACTGGGTAATGAAAATCTATAAGAAAACTGGGCAGCGTGTTAGAGCTAACATGATGAAGGTTCATTCTCTGGGACAGAATAGCTTTGCGACAGTGGCAAATATCCGTAGCTAGAGTGGAGGGTGAGACTGGAGGTTCATTATTCAAGCTTTCTGAAAATTTTGGTACCAGGCTAGGTAATTTCTTCCCTGGTATTAAGGGAAGGTCAGCGTTGGCGTTGTTCTGCTTAGAAGGGCTTCATATGGTCAGTGGTAATGGGGAGGTCACGTCAGGTGAGGGTCACGTAAGGTGAGGGTCTGGTGAGGGGGTCAGGTGTGGGCCATGTCAGGTGAGCACCCACCACTTCTGAAGGCAAACTATTCCATTGGTTGATTGCTTTAACCGTCAGGAGTCTTCTCCTTAGTTCTAGGTTGCTTTTCTCCTTGGTTAGTTTCCAACCGTTGTTTCTCGTCCTGCCTTTTGATGCGTTGGAAAATAGTTTGACCCTCTCGTCTTTGTGGGGGTCCTTCAGATATTGGAACACTGCTACCATGTCGCCCATCCTTGTTCAATGTAGGAATCCAAACCTCGTCCTCCTCCTCCTCCTCCTCCTCCTCCTCCTCCTCCATCTTCTTGTTTTCTCTGTCCCTTCCAGTTCCTCTTTCTCTCCTCCTCATCTTATTCTTCCTCTTCCTCTCATTCTTGTTCCACTTTCTCCCCCTCCTCTCCTTCCTGTCCATTCTTCTCCTTCCCTTCCTCCTCCTCCTCCTCCTCCTCATCATCATCATCTTATTCTTCATTCTCCTCCTTCCATTCCTCATCTTCCTCTTCTCCTCATCTTATTCTTCCTCTTCCTCCTCTTATTCTTGTTCCACTTTCTCCTCCTCCTCTCCTTCCTGTCCATTTTCCTCCTTCCCTTCCTCCTCCTCCTCCTCATCATGTTATTCTTCATTCTCCTCCTTCCCTTCCTCATCTTCCTCTCCTCCTCATCTTATTCTTCCTCTTCCTCCTCTTGTTCTTCTTCCACTTTCTCCTTCTCCTCTCCTTCCTGCATTCTCCTCCTTTCTTTCCTCCTCCTCCTCCTCCTCATCTTATTCTTCATTCTCCTTCCCTTCGTCATCTTCCTTCTCCTCCTGTGTCTTCTTGTTTTCCTCTCTCCCCTCCTCTTCCTCTCCTCCTTATCTTATTCTTCCTCTTCCTCTTCTCTCTGTCCCTTGTCTGCTCCCTTCAAGACTGATGATGTTACCTAGTCAGGTAATGAAATGTCTGCAAGAAAACAATCATTTAACAGTTTAATGTTTTAATGGGTTGAGTGTTATAGTTTTACAATGATTTTATATGTCTTTTAATTAACATAATAATGGATCTTGAAGGTCTTCTAATCTAGTCCAATCCTTTGCTTAAGCAGAAAACCATATACTGTTTCAGAGTAATTGTTGTCCAATCTCTTCTTAAAAATCTTCAGTGTTGGAGCACCCACAACTTCTGGAAGCAACCCCTTCCACTGGTTAATTAACAGAACAACAGAGTTAGAAGGGACCTTGAAGGTCTTCTAGTCCAATCACCTACTCAAACAGGAGACTATATACCATTTCAGACAAATGGTTGTCCAGTCTCTTTTTCAAAGCCTCCAGTGATGGAGCACCCACAACTTCTGGTGGCAAGCCATCCCACTGGTTAATTGTCCTCACTGTCAGGAAATTTCTCCTGAGTTCTAGGTTGCTTCTCTCCTTGATTAGTTTCCATCCGTTGCTTCTCGTCCTGCCTTCAGGTAGTTGAAATATGGTCAAATAAAATAAAATAAAATAAATACCAATAAAAGATAAAACTAAAGTCTCTTTCAAGTCAAGTTTGACTCTTGACTGTATGGAGTTTTTATGAGATAAATAAGGAAATGGATTGCCACATCCTTCATGTGAGTGTGAGTGTGTGTGTTTGTGTGGACTTTAACCTAAAGTTCTGTATTCCTTCCTAGTGACTTCTCCTCCTTGTGCTAACTAGGACCACCTCAGTTTAGCTTGCCAACATGCAGTCAAAGCTATGCTTTTCCAAGCAGTAATGTATGGCTGGCAGAGTTGGACCATAAGGAAGGCTGAGCACCAAAGGACTGATGCTTTCAAATTGTGATGCTGGAGAAGACTCTTGAGGGTCCCTTGGATTGCAAGGAGATCCAATCCGCCAATTTCAAAGAAAATCAGCCCTGACTTTTTCTTTGGAAGGATGGATGATGAAGCTGAAGTCCAAATACTTTGTCCACCTAATGAAAAGAAAGAACTCCTTGGAAAAGACCCCAATGTTGGGAAAGAGGGAAGGCCAAAGATGGAAGGGGACAGCAGAGAATGTGATGGTTAGATAGTGTTACTGACACAATGAACATGAATTTGGGGAAACTCCAGGAGACAGTGGAGGACAGGGGGTCTGGCTATGCTATGGTCCATGGGAATATGAAGAGTCGAACACGACTTAGTGATGGAACAACCAAAACAGGTTAGCCTCTGAGATCAGAAGAAGTCATCCTGGTATTGTCACCTGCCTTAACCTCTGTCCTCTGGGGAAGTCCTACTTAGTGCATACAACCAATGAAATCCTGACGTTGCAATTCCAATCCCATAGGAATCTAAATCTTCCGCTAAATAAGCAGCCCTTTGAAATTCAGCTAGCTAGCCAGAAAAAAAAAAACAATGAGAGTGAGGAAGTGATTATAATGCATGTGTGCATTTAAATTATACAAGAGAAATATACCGAGGGGAGGGTGTAAATGAGAAAGCTGTCCAGAGAGACTAGAGAACTGATTACATGCCTAACAAGTGGAATATTTATAGGACATTATTCATAGTAATAACCTCGCTTTCCATTGTGGTCCTTCCATGGGGGAAGGCGAAAGGAATCTATGTGTTGCCAACCCCTTACCTCTGTAAAAAAAATAAATAAAATAAATAAAAAGGACGGAAAGACATTCTACATTTCTAAAGGGATGTCCTATTAATCCATGATTCCCAGCTTATGAAAGATAGTGTCCAACTTGTGAACATAAACCAGAGATGTCCCAAAGGTCCTTTTTTTTCACAAGGCAACTGGACTTTCTTGGGTTTTTTTCTTGAAGACGTTTGACTTGTCATCCAAGAAGCTTCTTCAGCTCTGACTGGATGGTGGGGAGTGGAAGGATTTATACTCCTTGCAGACAGCTGGTCATTTGCTTTCTTTTAGACAGTCGTTGAGGCCACCTGGAGGTTTGTCTGCATCCTCATGGTCACCTGAGTAGTGCAAATGGGTGTGGAGCCTTCTTGGACCTGCTGAAAGGACTGTGTGGTAGACAATAGATGGGTAGTGTCATATCCCTCCCCCTCTGTTGAGAGAGGCCTGTTCAGTTTTGACCTATATGACCTCTTTGACTCCTCTTTCAAAGCAGTGGTTTTCTCTGTCCAAAATCTGGACTTTGATGTCTTCAAAAAAGTGGCCTTTGACTTTCAAAAGCTTCTTGGATGAGAAGCAAAAGATCTTCAAAGAAAACCAAGAAAGTCCAGTTGCCTCTTGAAAAAGCACCTTTGGGACAACCATGACCTGGATGACAGAGAACCTCCATAGACATCAAAACCAGGTGGTTTGATAGAGGGATCACTAAGGATCAGACCCCAAGAAGAGACCTTGGACTCTTCCTCTCTCCAGGCATTCTTGAGGTTAAACTGGGGCAATGGCTATTTTCCATGCTGGTCTACCAGATTTCAATCTTGGCTGAATCTTGAAACCATCCAAACACATGTCATCTATTTGATGTAACTGCTTTTAGACAGTCATTGAGGCCACTTGGAGATTTGCCTGCATCCTCACGGTCACCTGAGTAGTGCAAATGGGTGTGGAGCCTTCTTGGACCTGCTGAAAGGACTGTGTTGTAGATGGTATGATGTCATTATCAAGTGAGGGCCTAGGTATCTACTTCTTAAAATCCTTTGTGCTATGGTCCTTGAGCAGCATGTTTGTGCTGCTGAATTAAGGCATTTTTTAAAAAAACAAGGTGCTCATTTTAACAGTGATACGAGAAGCGGGTATGAGAAAATTCTTGACTTGCAAGGAATTGCTGGATCTTCTGAAATTTGCCAATGAAAATGGTTCTGATAGCTATAGGTGACCCTGAGGATACAGATAAACCTCCAAGTGGCCTCAACGACTCTCTAAAAGGAGACAAATGACCAGCTGTCTGCAAGGAGTATCAATCCTTCCATTCCCCACCATCCAGTCAGAGCTGAAGAAGCTTCTTGGATGAGAAGCAAAACATCTTCAAAGGAAAACAAGAAAGTCCAGTTGCCTCATGAAAAAAGGCACCTTTGGGACAACCATGATCTGGATGATTGAGAATCTCCATAACCATTGTTTTATACACCTTTGATTTTAGATGCACTGGCATGTGTCGATCAGAGAACACACCACTGGTGTCCTGCCATTTAGGATCGACTAAGGAAAAGAAAAGAAAGAGAGAAGAACATGCCACCTTGTTAATTGAATCAGAATGCCTTCTAATCTCTGCTGGTCCTAATTTGATATGACAGTTACTAATACGATATGACGGAGAGATTGTATTGGGGAACAATATGTCCCGATATGATAAGAATGCTAATATAATATAACAAAGGGATGGTGCTAATGTGTTAACAGGATAAGATATTGCTAATGAGATATGAGAGACTACACAGGGGGAAAAAAATGCATTAATCTCTCTTTTATGAACTTTCTCAGTGCAACATTAACTTTCCAGGCAAGAGACATGGCTAGATGACCTTTTGATCCCGTTTTGACAGTTTGGGCTTTATTTTTCTTGAGGTTCCACAACACATAATGTGCTCTGGGCAACCGTTGCCGAAGGAATGAAAGAGGCAAGTTAACGGATTAAAGAAATTTAGGAATGCCTCCTCCTCAACCCCACTCCCTTCTAGCACTGATGATATTACGTACTTTGGTAAAGAAATGTCTCCAAGAAAACCACCAAGCTTAGAGAGCATCAAGGACCCCATAGTCATTGTCATTGTCATCGTCGTCCTCTTCCTCCTCATCATCCTCTTCCTCCTCCTCCTCCTTAACCTCACTCCCTTCTAGCTCTGATGATATTACGTACTTTGGTAAAGAAATGTCTCCAAGAAAACCACCAAGCTTAGAGAGCATTAAGGACCCCATAGTCATAGTCATTGTCATTGTCGTCCTCTTCCCCCCCTCCTCCTCCTCCTGCTCCTCCTCTTCCTCCTCAATCCCACTCCCTTCTAGCACTGATGATATTATGTACTTGGTAAAGAAATGTCTCCAAGAAAACCACCAAGCTTAGAGAGCATCAAGGACCCCATAGTCATTGTCATTGTCATTGTCGTCCTCTTCCTCCTCCTCCTCCTCCTGCTCCTCCTCCTGCTCCTCCTCCTCAATCCCACTCCCTTCTAGCACTGATGATATTACGTACTTTGGTAAAGAAATGTCTCCAAGAAAACCACCAAGCTTAGAGAGCATCAAGGACCCCATAATCATTGTCATTGTCGTCCTCTTCCTCCTCCTCCTCCTCCTGCTCCTCCTCCTGCTCCTCCTCCTCAATCCCACTCCCTTCTAGCACTGATGATATTACGTACTTTGGTAAAGAAATGTCTCCAAGAAAACCACCAAGCTTAGAGAGCATCAAGGACCCCATAGTCCTCCTCCTCCTCCTCCTCCTCTTCTTCTTCCCCTCTCCACACACCTGACTTCCATCTAATTTCCTTCTAACACTGATGATATTACCTAGTGGGCTAACAAAATATCTACAGGAAAACAACCAAGCTCAGAGCACCAAGGACACTGCAGTCCTCCTCCTCCTCCTCCTCAACCCCATCCTTCTAGCACTGATGATATTATCTACTTTGGTAAAGAAATGTCTGCAAGAAAACCACCTAACTTAGAGAGCATCAAGGACCCCATAGTCGTCGTCCTCCTCCTCTTCCTCCTCCTCTCCCTCTCCCTCCCCCTCCTCACTCTCTTCTAGCACTGATGATATTACCTACTTGGGTAATGAAATCTCTGTGAGAAATCCACCAAGTTCAGAGAGCAGCAAGCAGTTCAACCCTGGCATATTGTCTTCTATGGAAATATTATGTTTTGTCATATCTCTGAATGCCAGCTAGTTTCCCCTCTTTCTTTTACAGCATGATTTTATAATAATAAAAATGGAAGGTCTGATAGAAGAAATATTTATTTTAGACCATGGTATGCAGCTATTGACTGGCATTTATCTTGGTCAGTCCTGCATATTTTAGGCCTCTCTATGGAAAACAGGTAAAAAAGAAAAGTGCAAAAGTTGGCTTGAAACTCAACATTAAGAAAGTCAAGATCATGGCATCCAGCCCTCTCAATTCCTGGCAAATAGATGGGGAAGAAATGGAGGTAGTGACAGATTTTATTTTCCTGGGCTCCAAGATCACCTCAGGTGGGGACTGCAGCCAAGAAATTAGAAGATGCTGGGGAGGAAAGCTATGGCAAATCTAGACAGCATACTAAAAAGCAGAGACATCACCCTGCCACCAAAGTTTGTATAGTCAAGGCCATAGTTTCCCCAGTTGCAATGTATGGATGTAAAAGTTGGACCATAAGAAAGGCTGAGCGCCAAAGAATTGAGGCCTTTGAACTATGGTGCTGGAGAAGACTCCTGCAAGTCCCCTGGACTGCAAGGCGATCAAACTGGTTAGTCCTAGAGGAGATCAACCCTGACTGCTCTTCAGAAGGCCAGATCCTGAAGCTGAAACTCAAATACTTTGGCCACCTAATGAGAAGGAAGGACTCACTGGAGAAGAGCCTGATGCTGGGAAAATGGAGGGCAAGAGAAGAAGGGGACGACAGAGAATGAGGTGGCTGGATGGAGTCCCTGAAGCAGTAGGAGTGAGCTTAAATGGACTCCAGAAGAAGGCCTGGAGGAACGTTGTCCATGGGTCGGACACAACTTTACAGCTAACAACAATAACAATGGAAAACAGGAACAAGCAATCAAACAAAGAATACAGGAGGGGGATCACATTTTCTTCTGCTTTGGAAAATAAGGAACGTAGAGTTCTGTAATCTTTTTCTATCTCAAGCCACTTTTCTTCAGATTCAGAGGGGAAAAAATGACTTCTCAGCATTCATACACACACAGATACACACACACACACAGCTTGTGGTTTTAGTTAACACTTCTAAATTAAGGAAATAATGACTGCAGAAGGTTCATATATTTATGTATTTTTTTAAATAGTTCACTGAGTTTTAACACGGACGTGCAGAAATGTTGTTTCTTAGCCCTTGCACATAACAGTGAGTTAAAGCAAACTTGCTAAGACTGTTTTTGTATTTGCATGATAATTGAAAACGATTCCTTAACCCTGATAATATTACAGGATTCAATCTGAGTCTGTCACCGGGACCAGAAGCTTGTTCTTCCAAGCTTTTTGACCTGTGTCGGGGTCCATCCCCATGGAATTTTTCACTCTCCAGGAGGTGTGCATTGAGTAGGAAGTCAGAGCTCCCCTCTTAGAGAAGGAAATATTTTGTGGGATATTAAAAAAGGTAGAATATAATATTTTCCCAAAGTAATAGTAGAAAAATCTTAGAAACCAGTCCCTAGAACCAGTCCCCAAATCTCCCTGCCCCAAGCAGAAATTCAGGAAACCACATTTTAGAAATGCAGATTTGATAATTCTATTCACAAAGACTGGAGCCAGGAAGTTTGGAGCTGATGGGAATAGAATGACAAAGACTCCACCCAAAATCTAAAGACATGACCTTTAGGACATAATAGGATTAACCCACCCCCACTAGAATACCAAAAGGGCACACTGAACCTCAGGTCAAAGTTCATTGCACAGGAACAGGAAGAGGCTCAAATACAATGTCACAGGAACAGGAACAACTCCAAACACAAAAGCCCAAGAAGGTATAAAAACCCACCACTCCAAGTTCCATTTTGTCAGCTTTTCCAGAACTACATACGGTTGCTGTTCTGTTCTTCAATAAACTGAACCTTCTTTCCTAAGTAGCCTCCATTTTGTTTATTCCCGGCTTGGACTGGACCCTGAAGATTTTTCTTTCAACCGAGGTGTTCTATGCATAGTGTTTATGTGGTGTCTAGTTGTGTGTGGCTTTGAATTGTTGATTGGGCTGTTGATGAGAGGCAGTAGCTGGCCATCGACAGTCCAATCAACAATTCAAATCCATGCATAACCAGACTCCACATAAACACTAGGCACAGAACAGCCCAGTGTACAATCCTGGAGAATGAGAAGTTCCCTGAGGAAAGCTTGGAAGAACAAAACTCTGGTCCCTGTAACTGAGTCAAATTGAATCCTGCAATATTATCCTGAGACACATATATCTGCCTTCATTGGTGGTTTTCTTACAGACATTTCTTGACCCACCTAGGAAACATCATCAGTACTAGCAGTAGCAGCAGTAGCACTAGTTGGGTCATGGAATGTCTGCGTTCAAAACCTATAGAAATTCTTACACAAACCATGCCAAAAATAGACCCACCGTGCAGCTTATGATAAACTTCACATTAGGACAATTGGTCCCTGCACTGACTGCAAAAACATGTTTAGTTGAAATTGAAGTTGACCTTTATGTATTCACTTATTTCCTCACCTGGATTCTGAGTCTGCCTCATGAGCAATATCTAAGGCTTTGTAGATAGATACATGGTTCATAAATGTGATTTAAAGGCAACTGAGCCGAGTCTCTGAGTCAAATTGACTTTCTAAATCAAATTGGAACATCCGTACGAATCATCAGATGGGGCTTCTCCAAAACCAGATGGCCAATTTAGAACCTTGGGTGCAAACACAACACTTCTTCTCTTCCCAATCCCCAGAACAGTTTGCAAAATGAAAGTGCATTCATTTGAAAGTTTGAATTGAACCTTAACTGATTTTCCAAATCTGTTTGAATTCTCAGGTGAAATCCATAATTCAAATAGGATTTTTTTTCCTAATTCACCCAGGCTGGTAAACAATGCATCTGTCATGGTTCCGATAGATGAAACTAATTAAAGCAGAGTTGATAGCACCTTTTGTTTAGATTTTAACTACAGATCAAAAACTTAGGACATTTGGGGCCTTGACTTGTTGTTCTTGTTCAGTCATTAAGTCATGTCTGCCCCTGTCTTCCACTGTCTCCCAGAGTTTGCCCAAACTCATGTTTGTTATGTCAATGATACTATCTAACCATCTCATCATCCGCTGTCTCCTTCTCCTTTTGCCTTCCATCTTTCCCAACATCAGGCTTTTCCAAGGAGTCCTCTGTTCTCATTGGGTGGCCAAAACATTTGAGTTTCAGCTTCAGGATCTGTCCTTCCAAAGGACAGTCAGGGTTGAGTTTCTGATTGGATCTTCTTGCAGTCCAAGGGGCTGCCAAGAGTCTTCTCCAGCACCACAATTCAAGAGCATCAGTCCTTCAGTGCTCAGCCTTCCTTATGGTCCAACTCTCACACCATACATTACGACTAGGGAAACCATAGTTTTCACTGTATGGACCTTTGTGGGCAAGGTAATGTCTCTGCTTTGAAATATGCTCTATAAGTTTGCAATAGCTTTCCTCCTGAGGAACAAGGGTCTTTTAATTTCACAGCTGCAATGATGTTGGCACCCAAGAAAATGAAATTTTCTCTTTCTATTGGACTGTATCTAACTAAATGAAATTCAATGGTGAGAAAAGTAAGGTTCTACCTTTAGGCAAGAAAAAACAAATGGACAGGTATAGCATACGTGGTACCTTGATCAATAGTAGCAACTATGAGAGGGATCTCGGAGTCCTAGTGGACAATCACCTAAATATGAGCCAGCAGTGTGCTGCAGCTGCCAAAAAAGCCAACACAGTGCTAGGCTGCATTAACAGAGGGATAGAATCAAGATCACGTGGAATGTTAATACCACTTTACAATGCCTTGGTAAGGCCACACTTGGAATACTGCATCCAGTTTTGGCCACCACGATGTAAAAAAGATGTTGAGACTTTAGAAAGAGTGCAGAGAAGAGGAACAAGGATGATTAGAGGGCTGGAGGCTCAAACAAATAAGGAACGGTTGCTGGAATTGGGTATGTCTAGTTTAATGAAGAGAAGGACGAGGGGGGACATGATAGCAGTCATCCAATATCTCAGGGGCTATCCCAAAGAAGAGGGAGTCAAGCTATTCTCCAAAGCACCTGAAGGTGAGAAGCAACCTAGAACTAAGGAAAAACTTCCTGACAGTGAGGACAATTAACCAGTGGAACAACCTGCCTCCAGAAGCGGTGAATGCTCCAACACTGGAAGTTTTTAAGAAGAGACTGGACAGCCATTTATCTGAAATGATATAGAGCAGTGGTTCTCAAACTTTTTAATGCCGCGACCCCAAAAGGTCGTAAGTCAAGGACTATCCAACCGGTCGTAAGTCAAGGACTTTCCCTGCCCGGGAGCGCCACGCATGCGTGGTGCTGCCCGTGTGCCAGCCGAGACGTAGCTGGGAAGCAGCAGAGATGGAGCAGGCAAACTACTGGCTGGGCCACCAGCTGGCCCAGCCCAAGGGAGGTAAGGCACCCGCCGGGCCCCATGCATGCCAGCAACCCTCCCTGTGCCCACCGGCCTCCACCTCCCAACCCTGGCCCTCTTTTACTTACATTTTTAGTAGTTGCTCAGCAGGGAGGGGTGGAAACTTTCAGACAGCTCGCCTTCGCTGGAGACAACTTGCAGCACCGTTTGCACAATGGGACTTTTGGTGGGCTCAGCAGGGCAGAGACAGCCTGGACAATTCCTATTGGCTTTTGAAAGGCAATAGAATTAGATTCTATTCAAGAGAGTCTATTCTATTGGCTTTCAAAAGCCAATAGAATAAAAGGGAGTAGCACAGCTAAGGAAAAGGGGGAAAAAATGGCGGACTGCGTTGTTTGGCGACCCCCCCCCCCGTGAAATGGTCGTTCGACCCCAAATGGCGTCCTGACCCACAGGTTGAGAACCACTGGTATAGGGTTTCCTGCCTGAGCAGGGGGGGGTTGGACTAGATGACCTCCAAGATCCCTTCCAACTTTGTTGTTGTTGTTATTGTTGTTGTTAATATTATTATTATTTGCCAGGAAGTGATTTGACTGGGTGCCATAAATGTAGGGGTGTTTTGTGTGTGTGTGTGTGTGTGTGTGTGTGTTTGCTTGTTTTAATTGTTGAGTTTCAACCCAAGGAGCTTGATCTTAATAAGTTTTAAAAACATTGCCTTCTAGTGACATGTCTGGTGTTACAAGCTCCAGTACTTACTTGTTGGTTGCCTTTGCTATCCAAGGAACAGGCAGGAGCCTTCATTAGCACTACAGCTCAAAACAGTCAGTTTTCTCCCTCTTCTGTTTTTTTAAGGTCCAACTTTCATGAACATAAGTAGCTACAGAGAACACAGTAGAACGGACTATCCTACACTCGGTTGCCAGGCTGATGCCCTTCCTTTTCCATATTCTGCTCAAGTTCATCATAGCTGCATTGTAGCCATACTCTGCATTAGTACCGCTTTATAAAACCCCAGTAAGACCACACCTGGAATACTGCAACCAATTTTGGTCAACATACTACAAAAAAGATGCTGAGACTTTGGAAAAAGTTCAGAGAAGAGCAACTAAGATGATGAAAGGTCTGGAGGCTAAAACGTAGGAAGAACAGGTGAGGACTTGGGTTTGGCTAGTCTAAAGAAAAGAAGAAACAGGGGCAACATGATAGCAGTCTTTCAGTATTGGAGGGAAATGGTTGGAAACTGACCAAAGAGAGAAGCAACCTGGAATTAAGGATAAACTTCCTGACAGTGAGGACAATCAACCAGTGGAACAGCTTGCCTCCAGAAATTGTGGGTGCTCCATCACTGGAAGGTTTTAAGAAGAGACTAGACAGTCATTTGTCTGAGATGGTATAAGTTCTCCTGCTTGAACAGGGGGCTGGACTAGAAGCTCCAATGTCCATTCTATTCTATTCTATTCTATTCTATTCTATTCTATTCTATTCTATTCTATTCTATTCTATTCTATTCTATTCTATTCTATTCCTCCATATTCTATTCCTCCATATTCTATTCTATTCTATTCTATTCTATTCTATTCTATTCTATTCTATTCTATTCTATTCTATTCCATTCCATTCCATATTTTCTATTCTATTCTATTCTATTCTACTCTCTACTCTACTCTACTCTACTCTACTCTACTCTACTCTACTCTACTCTACTCTACTCTACTCTATTCCATTCCATTCCATATTTTCTATTCTATTCTATTCTATTCTATTCTATTCTATTCTATTCTATTCTATTCTATTCTATTCTATTCTATTCTATTCTATTCCATATTTTCTATTCTATTCTGTTCTATTCTGTTCTATTCTATTCTATTCTATTCTATTCTATTCTATTCTATTCTATTCTATTCTATTCTATTCTATTCTATTCTATTCTATTCTATTCCATTCTATTTTACATGGATCACTCATTTGGGAGGGGAAACTGTATCTGTTCCCCTTAATACATTTTTTCACATGTAATGGGGATTAGAATTCATTGCTGCATGTGACCATGAGGAGATCTGTTGGTGGAATAGGAGTTCTACCTGCTCTTATTTTTGCTACCAACTGATGTAATTTGGGCAGATCTATCTGGCGTTTCAACTCCGCTATGTTTCCATCCATCACATTATTACAAAATGACTAAACAGTAGGTGGTTATGAGAGATCACTATTGCAACAAGCCTACAGATTGGTTTTATTACCACACCGTTGTGCAAACAAACAGCTTCTCTCTTTGCCATACATATTTATAGGCCCTCGGCACTTTTATCTTGGGTAATTCTGATGTGACAAGCAGTTTTCAAATAACAACCAGTTTCCATGCAAGTTCCTCACAGTCAGGGAAGGAGACAGTTGGGAAGATAATGATAAAATAAAGGAAAGTATTTTTTTACTTTCCCCAAAGAAAACCAATCCCGTCGCTCTAAAGACTCGGGAGGTTTTGCATTCATGGGTTGGGCTAAGAAAAATGAGTGATTTTGTGTGGCTTGGGCTGATAGGGAAAACAGTGCTGGAGTTCTCTGGGTACAACAGTGGAAACTTTACTCTATGTGGTCTATAGACTGGTGGAATTAAAAGCCATTGTAATGTTGTGGTTGTAAATTTTCCAGATCTCAGGTTTCAGATGGTAAATTAGATGCAGAAAGAGAGTAGATTAGGGGGGGGGGAGAGAAAGAAACAGAGAGAGAGAAAGACAGAGACAGAGACAGACAGACAGACACACACAAATACATACAAAAAGAGAGAAAGAGAGACAGAGAGAGACAGAGAGAGACAGAGACAGAGAGGGGGGGGGGAAAGGATGATGATGAATGATGAACAGATAGGTAAATAGATTGACAAATAGAGGTAATGCAATTTAAATATCCCTTTTAATGCCCTTTTTTCAGCAAAGACAGCTTTACAATCAGTAATTGTATTCTTGGACCATGAAAAGTCCTGATTTTTAAGCTATTGTTGCAGATATTTGATATAAAAGGGGGCATTCCAATAGAAGAGAATATTTGTAGCTCATGTTTGAAGAATGCAGTCCTGGGTGCTCTCTGAGCTTGGTGATCTTCTTGGAGATGTTTCATTGCCCAACTAGGTATCATCATCAGTGCTAGAAAGGAGTGGGGTTTGTAGTGAGGAGGAGGAGGAGCAGCAGGAGGAGGAGGAGGAGTGGGACCCTTGGTATTCTCTGAGTTTGGTGGGTTTTTTTGCAGATGTTTCATTACCCAACTAGGTATCATTATCAGTGCTAGAAGGGAGTGGGGTTTCCTCTCTGATTAGATACAAGTGGGTTGCCATATCCTCTTACCAATAAAAGAGAATATCTGCAGCTCAGGGTTCAACTGCGGTGTCTTTGGTGCTCTCTGAGCTTGGTGGTTTTTTGCTGATGTTTCATTGCCCAAACGAAACTAGTTAACGCCCTCAGTGGTAGTGAGGAGCCACAGAAATTCAGGGCTCAATTGTGAATAATAATAATAATAATATCTGCAAGGAATATCATTTGCCTATAAGCAAAAACTGGTGGGATCATAAAATAGAGAAAGTCATAGAAAATGATAAAATTAAACTGCTCTGGGATTTCAGAATTCAAACAGACAAGCACCTGCAACATAACACCCCAGACTTAACAATTGTCGATAAGAAAGACAAAAAAGTCTGGATAGTGGACGTGGCAGTGCCTGGAGACAGCAGAATAGACGAGAAAGAACTGGAGAAGATCACAAAATACAAAGACCTACAAATAGAAATAGAAAGACTGGCAAAAGCAAGCAAGGGTAGTACCAATAGTAATAGGCGCCTTGGGTGCAATCCTAAAACAACTGGAGCACCACTTGAACACCATTGGCATTGACAAATTCGCTATTAGTCAATTGCAAAAGGCGGCCTTACTAGGAACTGCTTCCATCCTGCGACGATACCTGTAATACCATCAAACATACACATCTGCCTATCCCAGGTCCTGGGTAAGGACTCGATAGGTAGACAAAATGCCAAATCCAGTCTGAACATCTGGCTGACTGTGTGATGATCCATAATAAT
Organism: Crotalus adamanteus; assembly: GCA_039797435.1. Classification (NCBI taxonomy): domain Eukaryota; kingdom Metazoa; phylum Chordata; class Lepidosauria; order Squamata; family Viperidae; genus Crotalus; species Crotalus adamanteus. The sequence continues at coordinate 279,175,474 of CM077919.1, read as the reverse complement.
AATAATATCTGCAAGAAATATCATTTGCCTGTAAGCAAGAACTGGTGGGATCATAAAATAGAGAAAGTCATAGAAAATGATAAAATTAAACTGCTCTGGGACTTCAGAATTCAAACAGACAAGCACCTGCAACATAACACCCCGGACTTAACAAAAGTCTGGATAGTGGACATGGCAGTGCCTGGAGACAGCATAATAGACGAGAAAGAACTGGAGAAGATCACAAAATACAAAGACCTACAAATAGAAATAGAAAGACTGTGGCAAAAGCAAGCAAGGGTAGTACCAATAGTAATAGGCACCTTGGGTGCAATCCCAAAACAACTGGAGCACCACTTGAACACCATTCGCCATTAGTCAATTGCAAAAGGCGGCCTTACTAGAAACTGCTTCCATCCTGTGACGATACCTGTAATACCATCAAATATCCACATCTGCCTATCCCAGGTCCTTGGGAAGGACGCGATAGGTAGACAAAAATGCCAAATCCAGTCTGAACATCTGGCTGACTGTGCGATGATGATGATGATGATTATGATTAATAATAATAATAATAATAATAATAATAATAATAATAATAATAATAATAATAATAATAATAAAGTTGGAAGATGCCCTGAAGGTCATCTAGTCCAACCCACTGCTCAGGCAGGAAACCCTATGCCATATCAGACAAAATAGAATAGAATAGAATAGAATAGAATAGAATAGAATAGAATAGAATAGAATAGAATAGATGTAATGTAATGTAATGTAATGTATGGTGTTTTAGTCTTCAGTCCCCTGATCATCTTTTTTGCTCTTCTCTGTACTCTTTCTAGTCTCAACATTTTTTTTTACATCGTGGTGACCAAAACTGGATGCAGTATTCCATGTGTGGCCTTACCAAGGCATTGTAAAATGATATTAATACTTCACGTGATCTTGATTCTATCCTTCTGTTAATGCAGCCCACCACTGTGTTGGCTTTTTTGGCAGCTACAGCACATGGCTGGCTCCTATTTAAGTGATTGTCCACTAGGACTCCGAGATCCCTCTCACAGTTGTTACTTTTGAGCAAGGTACCACCTATACTGTACCTATGCATTTGGTTTTTCTTGCCTAAATGTAGAACCTTATTTTTTTCAGTGTTGAATTTCATTTTGTTAGATAGTGCCCAGTGTTCAACTCTATCCAGATCCTCCTGTATCCTAATCCTGTCTTCTGGAGTGTTGGCTATTCCTGCCAGCTTGGTGTCGTCTGCAAATTTGATGAGTTCCCCCTCCATCCCCTCATCCAAATCATTGATGAAGACATTGAAGAGCACTGGGCTCTTGAGGACCACCTGTGTTTGGAGTTTATGGAATTAATCAGAACCAAACCAAACATTCAGGCAACCATTTATGTCTGGTCGACAAGCAGAGCTAAAATATAATTAGTGAATTTCTTAAAAAATGAAGCAATGCTACAGGCCCCACCGCCACCCACGTTCCATCAGAAAGTGCTGATGGAACATATATAAGCATTGTCAAAGCCCTTATTTAAATAGGGGTTACTGTCCTAATAAAACACAAAGGGAAAAGGGGGCAGAGGGCTTGGAGACAGGTAATGAAAGAAAAAATTAAACTCATCCAATTACATCTGGGAAAAAAAAAATCCATTACCTATAGCAGTGAAAGAACAGCCGGGAGAAAATTCAGATGCAAAACTAATAATGAAGGCAGGGTGTCCTTTCAACAGATTCTAAATGAGGTCTAATTTTCTTACATCCACCATTCCCAAACTATATAAATTTCAACTAAGCAGAAAAAAGTGACATGCTAGCACAATTGTTATTCCAAACAGGCCCAGCTGCTTGTTCACCTTAATTAGACCTAATCCCCAAACGAAGACAGACTTTCTGTAGTTCCTGCCATGAGATCATCAGATTTGCCTCAACTTTTCTAATAGGTTTTGCCCTAACCTTTCAGCAATTGTCATTTTTTTCCCCTCCCTTTGACATTCTAATGGAAATTAAAGGGCCGGACTTCACCCAGCCCCAACCGCTTGTCGGGTTTTCCTAAAATGTCAAAGGATTAAGGGGATGCCAGGAACGGAGTGGAACAAGCGACTTTCAGGGCAAAAAAGAGGCTGGCTGGAAAAAGCGGAATTCATCAAGTGATGGGATGAGAACTGGGTGATCAATGAAGCTGAAAGAACAAAAGAGCGGTGGAGTCTTGGCTGGTCTCTGAGCTTGTTGGTTTTTTTGCAGACGTTTCATGACCCAATTAGGAAACGTCATCAGTACTACAAGGGAGTGCTCGCTGTTTATATACAGTAGTTTGCCCAGTCAGTGTCTTCTTAGTGGTTCCATGATGGGGGTATTGTTTACTGCTTGATGGTTGGTCTACTGTTAAGAGAGACAGACAGAGGATAGATAGATAGATAGATAGATAGATAGATAGATAGATAGATAGATAGATAGATAGATAGATCAGAGAGATAGATGATAGAGAGAGATAGACAATGATAGATGATAGGTGTGTGTGTATGTGTGTGTGTGTGTGTGTATGCATACATACATAAATACAGAGATAGACAGAGAGAGATGATAGATGATAGATAGATAGATCAGAGAGATATAATTAGATATAGTTAGACAGACACACACAGATAGCTCAGAGAGAGATAATGATAGATAGATAGATAGATAGATAGATAGATAGATAGATAGATAGATAGATAGATAGATCAGAGAGAAATATAATTAGATAGAGATAGTTAGACAGACACACAGACAGACGGACAGATAGATCAGAGAGATAATGATAGATAGATAGATAGATAGATAGATAGATAGATAGATAGATAGATAGATAGATAGATATGAGAGCAATATATATATGATAGAGATAGATAGATGATAGATAGATAGATAGATGATAGATAGATAGACAGACAGATAGATAGATATAGATAGATAGATAGATAGATAGATAGATAGATAGATAGATAGATAGATAGATAGATAGACAGATCAGAGAGATATATAATTTGCTAGAGATAGACACACAGACAGATGGACAGACAGAGATCAGAGAGAGATAATGATGGATAGATAGATAGATAGATAGATAGATAGATAGATAGATAGATAGATAATTTGCTAGAGATAGTTAGACAGACACACAGACAGATGGACAGACAGATAGATCAGAGAGAATAGATAGATAGATAGATAGATAGATAGATAGATAGATAGATAGATAGATAGATAGATAGATAGATAGATAGATAGATAGAGAAAGAGAGAGAGGATATATAGAGATTGAGTTGAGAGACAGACAGATAGATAGATAGATAGATAGATAGATAGATAGATAGATAGATAGATAGATAGAATTAGAGAAAGATAGATGATAGATAGAATTAGAGACAGACAGACAGACACCAATAGAAGAGAATATTTATACCTCAGGGTTGAACTGTTGGCTCCTTGGTGCGCTCTGAACTTGCTGGTCTTCTTGCAGACATTTCATGACCCAGCCAGATAACATCAATCCCCCCCCCCCCACACACACACACACTATGGAATCCCTGCCCGAGTTATCTAAACAACACCTGAAGATGCACTGATGCTGTTATCTAGTCTGGTAGTGACATATCTGCAAGAATCCAACCAAGGTCAGAAAGCACCAAACAAAGCAATAAAAACATTGATGTTACAATTTCTTTTTTTCCTTTCTTAGCAAAATTTAACAAATGAACCTTCCTATTCACTACATTACACTTTTGATCCCGGTAGCTAGAATTGTCTATCTGACTGATAGCTCCCCAAAGTGCTTCTGGTGGACAACTTTTCATACTGGTCAAGAATCTTCTTATTTGATTTAAGATAAAATCACAAAACTGTGTCTCACTTATTTTGGCCATGTCACGTGGAGGAATTCACTGGAGAAAGCAATTAGGCTTGGAAGAGTTAGCCAGGCCACCAAAGAACATGGTGGCTGAACATCATCAAAGCTGACACCAGCCAGAGCGAAGAGGTAATGCAAGATTGGAAGATGTGGAAAGATCTGGCCCATCGAATCGCCAAGAGTTGGACATGACAAAATGGATGACATCATCATCATCATCATCATGTCAAAATATCCTTCATAATTCTCCTTGTGTCCCATCTGTATAAGAATGGCATGTTACTTAATGCTGATAAGATAACTCACTGTTAACAGAAACAGAATAAAAGAATTGGAAGGGACCTTGGAGGTCTTCTAGCCCAACCCACTGCTTAAGCAGGAAACCCTATATCATTTCAGACAAATGATTGTCCAATCCCTTCTTAAAAATTTCCAGTGATGAAGCACTTACAACTTCTGAAGGCAAGTTGTTGCACTGGTTAATTGTTCTCACTGTTAGGAAGTTTCTCCTTAGTTCTAGATTAGTTCTCTCCTTGTTTAGTTTCCATCCCTTGTTTCTTGTCTTGCCTTCTGGTGCTTTGGAGAATATGTTGCCCCCCTCTTTGTGACAGCCCTTTAGATATTGGAAATCTGCTATCATGTCTCCCTTAGTCCTTCTCTTTGTTAGACTAGACCAGGGGTAGGCAACCTTGGTTCTTTTATGACTTGTACTACTCCCAGAATTCCTGAGCCAGCCATGCTGAGGGGAAAGGGAGAGGTTTCCAAGCTGAACCATGCTGGCTCAGGAATTCTGGGAGTTGAAGTCCACCAGTCAGAAAAGAGCCAAGGTTGCCTACCCCTGAACTAGACATACCCAATTCCAACAACACTTCTTCATATGTTTTACCCTCTATCCCCAACCTCCAAATCATCTTTGTTGCTCTTCTCTACATTCTTTCTAGAGTCTCAACATCTTTTTTTTTATATTGTGGCGACCAAAGTTTTTTTCTAACACAATCAGATACTTTCCTTGCATTGAAGGAATGGAATATTAAGACAATATAGTTTGATAAATGGACAGATCATTGAACAAAGAGATGAGCAGATAGATTAGGAACATGCAGACTCTCCATTAATGATCAAAGACGCATCTGGAATGTGGATCATTTTGTAGCTATTCAATAGATTATTATCATTATCATTTTTATTATTTAAGAGAGCGATGATTCACCAGCCAAAACAACACAAGACTGCACAATGAATTCATTACAATATTGTGATCCTGTGCATTTCTCTTTGGGGCCTCTAAACTTCATGCGTTGCCATCGCTAATAATTAACCTTGCTCAATAATTTACACTTTGAAGCATTAATGATGCAGATGCAGAGAAGGGAGGGGGCGGGAGAGAAGAAACATATTGATGCAACTAATTAAATAAGAGTAAAATTGTATAAAGTTTCATTATAACTGTAATGGATTTGTCAATGGAGTAATATCGCAAGATGCATTACTATGTTGACAAATTAAGTTCAAATTATGTCAGCCCAGTTCCTCTTTTTATAGCAGTTCCTTCCACATAATTTCTCATTTTTTAGATATAAAAAAGAAGGGGGGAAGATTAAACTTTTCTTCTTGATTTCTCATAAGTATACAGATGACAAATTAGTGTGTTGCAGCCTTTCGCTGCCTCTGTTTGGACCTAATGTTTAATTGAAGGGGAATAATTTACGGTATTTAATTGGCTTTCACCAAAGTTAATTTGATACTGGAGATAAATGGAATTCTAAAAGAAGCAGCTACCCATTGGTAGAGTTTTACTTAGATAAGCAAGTAATTAAACTTACCTGCAGCCCAGAACTTTTAATATTTCACATATTGAAAGTATTTTTTTTTTTTTGCTGCAGGAAATTTAGCCTTCTCAGAATGGGGGTGCTTCTCCTATTTATTGAAAAAATGTGTTTGCCCCTTTCTTTCTCTCTAATCTGATTATTTTTTTATCTCATCTTTATCAAGACTCTCCCATGCAACTTGCCAACAATTATCTCTGCTTTGATGATAATGCAACTAGATCACTGCCATGTGCTTCAGATGGGAGAGGAGAGGAAGAAGAGGGAAAAGGGGAAGAGGGTAGGGGGAGTGGAAGGAAGAAGGGGGGGAGGAGGAGGGGAAGAGGAAGTTGGGGCTCTTGAAGCCTGGGTGTTTAAATAAATAATGCAAAAAACCATAAAATCTCAGCATCTCCAATAGATGTCTGTCCAATCTCTGTTTAAACACCATTAGCAGACAAGAAGAAGAAGAAGAAGGAGGAGGAGGAGGAGGAGGAGGAGGAGGAGGAGGAGGAGGAGGAGGAGGAGGAGGAGGAGGAGGATTTAGTTAGAACCAAATGAAGCAGTAAGGCTGGTTCAACTGTTAGTAGCTGGATCATATCCCATGGATTTTGGGAGATGTGAAGCTGTTTCCGGCTGCTTTGCAGAGTTGATGCACTATAATAGGAGAGCTGTTTTGGTCTCAGTACCCAAAATCAGTGTTCATTAGTACCTTTTCAGACTGACAGGTTGTATTAAGAGATAAGCCTACACCTCTTGATAAAATTTGTTAGTCCCAAAAGGTATTCTAGACTTGCTCTAGACAGGATTAATTCAAGGGACTATTTTAATCTTCTAAATCCTAAACAGATTAGTGTTTTTTCAAAGGACCATCCCTATCTCTTTAGACCCAGAAAACAGATCCAGTTCTTTCTCATCTATTCTACTGTCTCCAGGCACTGCCACGTCCATTATCCAGACTTTTTTTTGTCTTTCTTATCAAATGGTTGTCCAATCTCTTTTTAAAAGCCTCCAAGGTTGGAACACCCACAACTTCTGGAAGCAAAGTCTTTTACCGAATAACTGTTCTCACTGTTAGGGGATTTCTCCTTAGTTCTCACTTGCTTTTCTCCTTGGTTAGTTTCCATCTATTACTTCTTGTCCTGCCTCCAGGTGCTTTGGAGAATAGGATGATCTCTCTTCTTTGGGGCAACCCCTCAGATAGTGGAACACTGCTATCCTGTCACCCCTAGTATGCTTAATACCTAGTGTCAAAGAATTGGGAGAAAGATCCAGTGTATTTCCTTTCTTTCAGGAATAGGGGCAAAGTTCTGAAAAACACCAAGCAATGTGAAGAACTGATCAACTGGATTGTGTAATGTCCATCATCACTTTTTACTCAGACTGTGGTGTGCTTTTCACCCATGCTAATAGTTCCCTGTTAATATTTGCAAACTCTCTTCAAAGGCAACATTTGAAGACTTTGATGATTAAAACTAACTTTTTTTTTTTGTTAACAAGCATATTGGCAGACTCTCAATTTGTTCATTCCCACCTATGTACCTGCAGCTATATTCATGTCTTTAATTAAAATTATAAAATGTACCTTCCACTTGCCAGACACCTGGGGCAATCTAAAATAATATAAAAAAATATCATGAAAATATGACTTAAACCAAAGAAGGCATCAAGAAACCTGGAAACCAAAAATAGAAAGGAAAGAGAAGAGAAGGAAAGACAGTAATATAGATCAGTGACAATAGCAGCATAGCAATGGAACAAGGAAAGGCTATGAAACATTATATATATAAACAACCAAAAGAATAAAATTCACAGATAAAATAGGTGACATTTGGCTCAATAGTAATAACTGTGAGAGAGATCTTAGAGTCCTAGTAGACAATCACTTAAATATGAGCCAGCCATGTGCTGCAGCTGCCAAAAAAGCCAACACAATGCTAGGCTGCATTAACAGAGGGATAGAATCAAGATCACGTGAAGGGTTAATACCACTTTACAAGGCCTTGGTAAGGCCACACTTGGAATACGGCATCCAGTTTTGGTCCCCAGGATATAAAAAAGATGCCGAGACTCTAGAAAGAGTACAGAGAAGAGCAACAAAGATGAGTAGGGGACTGGAGGCTAAAGCATATAAGGAACGATTGCTGCAATTGGGTATGTCTAATTTAATGAAGAGAAGGACAAGGGAGGACATAATAGCAGTATTCCAATATCTCAGGGGTTGCCACAAAGAAGACGGAGTCAAACTATTTTCCAAAGCACCTGAAGGCAGGACAAGAAGCAATGGATGGAAACTAATCAAGGAGAGAAGCAACCTAGAACTAAGAAGAAACTTCCTGACAGTTAGAACAATTAACCAGTGGAACAACCTGCCTCCAAAAGCAGTGAATGTTCCAACACTGGAAGTTTTCAAGAAGAGACTGGACAACCATTCATCTGAAATGGTATAAGCTTTCCTGCCTGAGCAGGGGGTTGGACTAGAAGACCTCCAAGGTCCCTTCCAACTCTGTTATTCTTTATTCTGTATGCTGGAATTTGGGTATGTCTGAGATGGTATAGGTTCTCCTGCCTGAGCTGGAATCTGGTCTATAAGACCTCCAAGGTCCCTTCTAGATCTACTCTACTCTACTCTACTCTACTCTATATTCTATTCTATTCTATTCTATTCTATTCTATTCTATTCTATTCTATTCTGTTCTGTTCTGTTCTGTTCTGTTCTATTCTATTCTATTCTATTCCTTTCCATATATTCTATTCTATTCTATTCTATTCTATTCTATTCTATTCTATTCTATTCTATTCTATTCTATTCTATTCTATTCTATTCTATTCTATTCTATTCTATTCTATTCTATTCTATTCATCTCTGGGTTCCTTTATTAATCCAGTCTTCTTCTTTGACCTCTCTGTACTTCTTGTTAAAATTATCTGATCTTTTATAAATGAAAAGGGCCCTTTTGGAGACGAAAATCAAATGCCACTTGGTTGGCAAAACGCAGTGGCAGAACTGGAAGTAGAACTCTTGCTACTTGGATCTAAAATCCGTTATCAGATTTCTAACGAGCCTTCCAAGTCTTCTCAGTAAGACATCTGCTTGTTGAGATCCAAATACGGAACGATGCTTTAGGATTGCACTTTTTTTTTCTGCCAAGCGAGTTCCATTTGGAATCTGAACCGGGGAAGTGCAACGTGGCTGAAGAAGATTGCCATGGTGCTGTTGGATGGAATCAGAGTTTAGTCATGGCAGTTCTGGATGTCCAGATATTTTTTTTGATGCCCTATGAAGCTGAGTCGACAGTTTCATCCAGAGCGAAGCTTTCTGAAAGAGGCATCCATTTGACCTGCATATGAAACCAAAAACAGTGGTGATTCCCATCAAAATCAAGTGAATCTCATCAAGAACTATCAGGATGAAAGGAGAGAGAGAGAGAGAGAGAGAGAGGGAGGGGGGAGAGAGAGAGAGAGAGAGAGAGAGAGAGAGAGAGAGAGAGAGAGAAGGAGAACTTGTTTATCAGATGGAGGATAGACCATCTGTTGTTAATGATTTGATCTTCAGCTTCCAAATTTCATTTGAACATTATTGCTCTTTTTTTCTAGCTGGGTAGTGAAATGTCATTTTCCATTGCGTTTAAGAGTTTAAATTATTAAGAAAAAAGACGGAGGGAAAGCCAGAATGTGAACAACCTGAATTACAAAACCATTGAAAGGGAAAATTAGCTTCCCAATAAACCTAAAATCAAATATCTTTTTTTTTTACTCCTAGAATTACCGCGGTTGTGTCCCTCCAAAAACATTGGGCTATGAGTTGCCGATATGGCCTCCTTCGGCTTCTACATTTTGGAATTCAAGCAAAGGGTGATTTATAATCAGTGGAGGCTCTACAGTATGGATGGGCAAAGCTTTGAATGGGTGGGATGCTTTGAGTCAATGACACTTCCAGAAGACTGCTTCGGAAGACCTTGTGAATGATATAGGACATCATTTCTTATATATGGAATAGTCTCCGGTTGCTTATAGTAGAGCTACCTATTATTTAAACGACAGAACTAAAAGATAAGGAAGTAAAAAAAGTCAACCTTCCATGCAATCAACTCTCACAGTAACAGAAAACAGCTACAGATAAACAATCAGGAAGGGAGGGAGGGAGGGAGGGAGGGATAAATGAGGAAAGGAAAGAAGGAAGCAGGGGAGAGGAAGAGGAAGGAAGGAAAGAAGGGGGAGGGAGGGATAAATGAAGAAAGGAAGGAAGGAAGCAGGGAGGGAGGGAGGGATAAATGAAGAAAGGAAGGAAGCAGGGGGAGGAAGATGAAGGAAGGAAAGAAGAGGGAGGGAGGGAGGAAGGAAGGAAGGGAGGGAGGGAGAGATAAATGAAGAAAGGAAGGCAGGAAGGAAGCAAGGAAGGGAGGGAGGGAGGGATAAATGAAGGAAGGAAGGAAGCAGGGTGGGAGGAAGACAAAGGAAGGAAGGAAGGAAGGAAGGAAGGAAGGAAGGAAGGAAGGAAGGAAGGAAGGAAAGAAAGGAGGGAAGGAGGGAGGGATAAATGAAGAAAGGAAGGAAGCAGGGGGAGGAAGATGAAGGAAGGAAGGAAGGAAGAGAGAGGGAGGGAGGGAGGGAGGGAGGAAGAGGGAGGGAGGGAGAGATAAATGAAGAAAGGAAGGCAAGAAGGAAGGAAGGAAAGAAGGAAGGAAGGAAGGAAAGAAGGAAGGAAGCAAGGGAGGGAGGGAAAAAGGAAGAAAGGAAGGAAAGAAGGGAGGGAGGGAGGAAGATGAAGGAAGAGGGAGGGAGGGAAGGGAAGGAGGGAGGGAGGGAAGGGAGGGAGGGAGGGATAAAGGAAGAAAGGAAGGAAGCATGGAGGGAGGAAGATAAAGGAAGAGGGAGGGAGGGAGGGAAGGAAAGGATGGAGGGAGGGGAGGGAGGGAGGGAAGAGAGGGAGGGAGGTAGGAAGGAAGGGATGGAGGGATAAAGGAAGGAAGCATGGAGGGAGGAAGATGAAGGAAGGAAGAGGGAGGGAGGGAAGGAAGAGAAGGAGGGAAGGAGGAAACCGAAGGAAGGAAGAGGGAGGGAGGGAGGGAAGGAAGGGAGGGAGGGAGGGAGGAAGGAAGGAAGGAAGGAAGGGAGGAAGGAAGGAAGGAAGGAAGGAAGGAAGGAAGGAAAGCCAAGCCAAACTGGCAAAGCAAGCTTGAATATACTGTCTATAAAGCAGCAGAAGACTTTTCCACGAATGATGCTACCATGCCAGGCAAAGAAAATGGAGACCATTTTACAACTTCTGTTTCATTGGTGGTCATTAAAAAAGTTGGTAATGTCTTTCTCCCACGTCTCTGGATCCCAGTATCTGGCCAAATGATTTTGTGAGTGACAGATTCCCATCTGCTTGATCAGCAGGAGGAAAAAAGTGCTAGAGCAGAGCATCTAGAGATAGAGCAGAGAAGAACAACAAAGAGGATGAGGGGACTGAAGGGAAAAACATATGAAGAACGGTTGCAGGAATTGGGTGTGTCTCGTTTCATGAAAAGAAGGACGAGGAGTGACATGAGAGTAGTGTTCCCGTATTTGAGGGGCTGCCATAATTGGGGGAAGGTATTCTCCAGAGCACCTGAAGGCAGGAGAAGAAGCAACAGATGGGAACTAATGAAATAGAGAAGCAACCTAAGTAGACATTTCCTGAGAGTGAGGACAACCAGTGGAACAGCTTGCATTCAAACGTTGTGAATGCTCATACATACCATTTCAGACAAATGGCTGTCCAGTCTCTTCTTAAAAGCTCCCAGTGATGGAGTGCCTACAATTTCTGAAGGCAACTTCTGTTCCACTGATTAATTATTCTAACTGTCAGAAAGTTTCTCCTTAATTCCAGGTTGCTTCTCTCCTTGATTGTTTCTCACCCGTCCCTCTAGTTCTTTGGTGAACAACCTGGCCCCCTCTTCCTTCTGGCAGCCCCTCAGATACTGGAACACTGCTATCATGTCTCCCCTATTTCTTCTTTTCTTTAGACTAGCCAAACCCAAATCCCGTAGCTGTTCTTTGTATATATATTTGTTCTTCAAAGGAATCCATGAATGAATGAATGAATGCATGAATCAATGAATCAAAGAATGACCCTAACCCTAACCCTAACCCTAACCCTTAACCCCTAACCCTAACCCTAATCCTAATCATAATCCTAACCCTAACCTTAACACTAACTCAAACCTCTAATCCTAGCCCTAACACTAACCCTAACACTAACCCTAACCCTAACCCCTAACCCTAACTCTAACACTAACTCAAACCCCTAACCCTAACACTAACACTAACACTAACTCAAACCTCTAACCCTAACCCTAACACTAACATTAACCCTAACACTAACTCAAACCCCTAACCCTAACCCTAACTCTAACACTAACACTAACTCAAACCTCTAACCCTAACCCTAGCCCTAACACTAACCTTAACACTAACACTAACACTAACTCAAACCTCTAACCCTAACACTAACATTAACCCTAACACTAACTCAAACCCCTAACCCTAACCCTAACACTAACACTATCTCAAACCCCTAACTCTAACCCTAACACTAACTCAAACCCCTAACCCTAACCCTAGCCCTAACACTAACCTTAACACTAACACTAACTCAAACCTCTAACCCTAACACTAACATTAATGCTAACACTAACTCAAACCCCTAATCCTAACCCTAACCCTAACCCTAACACTATCTCAAACCCCTAATCCTAACCCTAAAACTAACTCAAATCCCTAACCCTAACCCTAACCCTAAATAAATAAATAAATAAGTGGAAAAGCTTGTTCCGTCAATATTCCACCATGCCTAAAAGCCAGCCTGAAATGGCCATTATGCTAAAGCTAAAGAATGAATAAAACACTTTTTTCCCCTTCCAAATTAAATTTTAATGTTGCAGAACTTTACACGAACTTCAATAAATATGAGGCGACAAATAAATATTTCCTCTAGCTAATTATGGCATTACTACCAGAAAAGGAGGCAAAGGGCAGGAGAAGCGCTAAAGACTCCAACGAGGGCCAAAGGGGGTGGGTGGGTTTCCCTTCGTGATTTCGCTCCCCTGCCCAAAGATTTTAAAATTCTGACGTTCGATTCAAGCTTTCCTTATGAAAAATGTAGGCTGTCCTCCAGTTACGACCACAAGTGCACCCAAAATTTCTGTTCTACATTTGCTAAGTGAGTTTTGCCCCGTTTAATGAACTTTCTCACCACAGTGAACAAGTTAGTCACCTGGTGGTTAAGTGAATCCAGCTTCCCCCCATTGACTTTGCTGGTCAAAAGGTCGCAAAAGGAGATCACGTGATCCCGGGGATGTGGCGACCGTCGTAAATATGAGTCCATTGCCAAATGTCTGAATTTTGATCAGGGGTTGCTGCAACGGTCGTTAAGTGTGAAAAATGGTCATAAGTCCCTTTTTTCAGGGCTGCTGTAACTTTGAATGTCCATTAAGTGAACTTTTGTAAGTTGTTGTAAGTTGAGGACTAGACCTGTAAGTAAGGAGAAAATATGGGAAGGAAAAGGGGAAAGGAAAAAGTGGCTCGTCGGATGATAAACTTGCATATTTATAGGAAGTTTTTAAGCATAACAAAGAAGCTGAAGGTGAGATCAGGATAAGGAATTCATTTTGGTTTTGATCAAGAATGTTGCTTGTTTTCTTGCAGACGTTGCATTACCCAACTTGGTAACATCATCAGTGCTAGAAAGGAGTGGGGTTTGTGGATGAGGAGGACCAGAAAGAGGAGGAAGAAGGCTAGGAGGAGGAGGAGGAGGAGAAGGAGGAGGAGGAGGAGGAGAATTGTGGGGTCTTTGGTGCTCTCTGACCTTGTTTGTTTTCTTGCAGAAGTTTCATTACCCAACTTGGTAACATCATCAGTGCTAGAAAGGAGTGGGGTTTGTGGTGATGGTGGTAGTGGTAGTGGTGGTGCTGGAGGAGGAGGAGGAGGAGGAGGAGGAGGAGGAGGAGGAGGAGGAGGAGGAGAAGAAGAAGAAGAAGAAGAAGAAGAAGAAGAAGAAGAAGAAGAAGAAGAAGAAGAAGAAGAAGAAGAAGAAGAAGAAGAAGAAGAAGAAGAAGAAGAAGTCGACAACTGCGGGATCCTTGGTGCTCTCTGAGCTTGTTTGTTTCCTTGCAGATGTTTCATTACCCAACTTGGTAACAACATCAATGCGGAAGGGAAGTGAGGGCGAGGTTTTCAGCCACAGCCTTCTCCCCATCTGTGGATCCACATGAAATACTTTGAAGATCTGAAGATGAGTGGAATTAAGAAAACTTTGGCTGATATTGTTGACTGCAACATCCCACTTTTTTTTTTAGAGCTTCTGCACAATTGAGCCTAACATTTATGTTGCTAAGCAAAGCTAAGCAAATTTTGCTCCATTTTACGATCTGTCTTGCCAAGGTGGTTAAATGAACCACTGCAGTTGTTAAATTAGTAATACGGTTAAGTGAAATTGACTTCCTCCCCCCCTTAACTTTGCTTGTCAGATGACCCCAGGATACTGCAACCATATTAAATATGTGCAAGTTGCCAAAGATCTGGATTTTGATCATGTGACCACAGGAATGCTGCAACAGTTGTAAGTGTGAAAAGTGGTTAATAATAATAATAATAATAATAATAATAGACGAGAAAGAACTGGAGAAGATCACAAAATACAAAGACCTACAAATAGAAATAGAAAGACTGTGGCAAAAGCAAGCAAGTAGTACCAATAGTGATAGGCTCCTTGGGTGCAATCCCAAAACAACTGGAGCACCACTTGAACACCATTGGCATTGACAAATTCGCTATTAGTCAATTGCAAAAGGCGGCCTTACTAGGAACTGCTTCCATCCTGCGACGATACCTGTAATACCATCAATACCTGGGTAAGGACTCGATAGGTAGACAAAATGCCAAATCCAGTCTGAATGTAGGGCTGACTGTGAGATGATCCATAATAATAATAATAATAGTAAAGTTGGAAGGGACCTTGGGGGTCATCTAGTCCAACCCCCTGCTTAGGCAGGTAACCCTATACCATTTCAGACAAATGGCTGTCCAGTCTCTTCATAAAAACGTCCAGTGTTGGAGCATTCACCGCTTCTGGGGGCAGGTTGTTCCACTGGTGAATTGTTCTAACTGTCAGGAAGTTTCTCCTTAGTTCTAGGTTGCTTCTCTTCTTGGTTAGTTTCCATCCATTGCTTCTTGTCTTGCCTTCAGGTGCTTTGGAGAATAGCTTGACTCCCTCTTCTTTGTGGCAGCCCCTGAGATACTGGAACACTGCTATCATGTCCCCCCTCGTCCTTCTCTTCATTAAACTAGACATACCCAATTCCAGCAACCATTCCTTATATGTTTTAGCCTCCAGTCCCCTAATCATCTTTGTTGCTCTTCTCTGCACTCTGTACTTGGAGAAGTATCTGCGGTGCAGCTTTGAAAGAGAGGGATACACCATTTTTATGTGGTCCATTTGGTTATTAATAGGAAAAGCAGACTCCCGTTGCCAAGAATCTGTCAAGTCTTCCTGTAGCTGCCTCTCCTGGCATTTTCTTTTTAAGCAAAATGAAGTGGTGTGGTGTAAGCAACACATTTGTGGTACCACTGGAGGGATTCAGAATGCCTGAGGCTATTCTCACTCTTCTATCACCTGGGACACACTATGGGGATTATCTGCTTCTGACATCAACATATTCTACATCTTCTGGAAAGGCAGATTTTGCTAGGAGGAAAAAAAACAAACAAACCACAGAGAGTATTTCAACTTTCTCATCCCTCCCATCGTTGTCCCTCTTTGACCTTCTCGTTTTGGACTTCTAAGTGATAATAATAATAATAATAATAATAATAATAATAATAATAATGGTAGTAGTAGTAGTAGCAGTGGTAATAATAATAATAGTAGTAGTAGTAGTAGTAGTAGTAGTAGTAGTAGTAGTAGTAAAGTTGGAAGGGATCTTGGAGGTCATCTAGTCCAAACCCCTGCTCATGCAGGAAACCCTATACCATTTCAGACAAATGGCTGTCCAGTCTCTTCTTGAAAAAGTCCAGTGTTGGAGCATTCACTGCTTCTGGAGGCAGGTTGTTCCATTGGTTAATTGTTCTCACTGTCAGGAAGTTTCTCCTTAGTTCTAGGTTGCTTCTCTCCTTGATTAGTTTCCACCCATTGCTTCTTGTCCTGCCTTCAATTTCAAACCTTGAAATTGCAGGTTAACAGAATAACAGATGTCTTAACAGTCTCTTCTTAAAAACCTCCAGTGATGGCGCACCCACAATTTCTGAAGGCAATCTATTCCACTGAATAGTTGATCTGGGATTACAGAGTGGTTAATTGTTAGGAATTTTAGATTGCTTCTCTCCTTGATTGGTATCCATTCATTGTTTCTTGTCCTACCTTCAGGTGTTTTGGAGAATAGCTTGACTCCATCTTCTTTGGGGCAACCCCTGAGATATTGGAAAACTGCTATCATGTCACTCCAGTCCTTCTTTCCACTAGATTAGACATATCCAATTCCCACAATCGTTCTTCATATGTTTTAGCCTCCAGTCTCCTAATCATCTTCGTTGCTCTTTCTAGAGTCTCAACATCTTTTTTTATATTGTGGGGAGCTAAACTAGATGGAGTATTCCAAGGTAGGTCTTCTCACCAAAGCCTTATAAAATAGTGCTAACTCTACATTTTAGGTTTCCTTGCAGAACAATAAATCAGAAGTTGTGGGTGCTCCAACCCTGAAGATTTCTTAATAAGAGACTGGACAGCCACTTGTCTGGAATGCTATAAGTTCTCCTGCTCAAGCAGGGGGTTGGACTAGAAGACCTCCAAGATCCCTTTCAACCCTATTATTCTATGTTCTTTGTGTAATGTATTGGCCATAACTGTTTTAAATCACTTGTTTAATGTCTGACCTACATTGCTGTATTGTTTAACAGTTGCTGTTACTGAAAGCCAGACTGGCTGTCTCCAAGCTGATGAGGTTTGGGGCGGGAAACTGTTACTTTAAACCTATTGATTGCCACCTAGAGGCTAACTGTATAAATAGCGGTGCAGCAGCCTTTAGGGCTGCTTCTGTTCTGAGTTAATAAACGTGTTGCTGTTTCAACACTGCCCCCTCGTTCAATGTCTAAAGAACCAAAGATATAAATAACACTTTGTGTAACCCCTTGGTGGGGAAATGGCTAGTTTACAAGTGGTATGACAACCAGATACCATCATTCCTGCAACTGTTCTTCGTATGCTTTAGCCTCCAGTCCCCTAATCTAGGAGTCCCCAACCACCGGTTCATGGAGCAGTACTGGGCCATGGCATGCCAGCAACCTGTCCACACAAACAAGAAAAGCCCTATCCGAGGATGCAGGCAGCACACAAAACCACGCACCCTCCAGTCTGCAGAAAAACCTCTCTCCACCTAACTCGTCACTGGTGCTCAAAAGGTTGGGGACCTCTGCCCTAATCATCTCTGTTGCTATGGGCCTGAGTACTCAGAAGCCAAGGTGTCCTGCTCTTTCCTCATCAAGGAGACAAAGAGGTCTGAAGGTAGCAAAAGACGATGCTGTCACAGTGATCGTAATAATCATAGAGGCATAAAAATATTAATAGAGGGTAAAATAAAAGAGTAAAATAAGAGGAACATAAGAGCAACCTAAAATAAAATAAAAATGCATTAATAGAGGGAGAGAATCAAGATGATGTGGAGTACTAGTTCCGCTATGTTGAGACTCTGGAAAGAGTGCAGAAAAGAGCAACAAAGATGATCAGGGAACTGGAGGCTAAAACATATAAGGAACAGTTGCTGGAATTGGGTAGGTCTTGTTTAATTAAGAGAAGGACAAGGGGGGACATGATAACAGTCTTCCAGTATCTCAGGGGCTGCCACAAAGAAGAGGGAGTCAAGCTATTTTCCAAAGCACCTGAAGGCAGGACAAGAAGCAACGGATGGAAACTAATCAAGGAGAGAAGCAACCTAGAACTAAGGAGAAACTTCCTGACAGTTAGAACAATTAATCAGTGGAACAGCCGGTCTTCAGAAGTTGTGGGTGCTCCAACACTGGAGGCTTTTAAAAAGAGGCTGAAATGGTATAGGGTTTCCTGCTTGAGCGGGGGGTTGGACTAGAAGACCTTCAAGGTCCCTTCCAACTCTGTTATTCTATTATTCTGGTTTCCTGGTGAATTTCAGATCTTGACATTTGCAAGAAAGAGTCTGGATGTTTGTTTGTTTGTTTTTTTCTTTGTCTTGCTCTTCCTTTCGTGCAAAATTCTTTTCTCCCACCTTCCTGTCCTCTGTTGCTATCCTGTAATCCTAGTTCTACCTCGCTGGTTTTCATAGCCCACCAGGCAGAGGCTTTTCTCTGGCGATGAGTCATTCCAGACATGAGCAGCCATCAAAGAATAAACAGCAAGCTCCCCAGGTTTGCATATTGGCCAAGTCACTCACTGTCAGCAGCCTAGCAGGGGGTCCTTTTCAGACGGCTAGCAAACAGCGAGAAGGACCACTGTTCAGAAAACAGAAAAAGGAAACACACAGATCCGCTCCGTGGTGTTTACCGAAAGTCAGTCTGAAAGCATTGCTGAGAGGTGGCGGTGGGGGGGGGGGCAGTGTGTTTCAGAGCGGGAAGAACAGGCAAAATGTAAATCTGGAGAACTGACAACTTAACTGCTCTTCCTGTAGAAGTTTGGAGAAAGAATTTGCTAGGCTTCAAAGGAGCATTTCAACTTCACAGGTGAAGGACACCCTGAGCTGGGAGGGCAGAAGCTTCTCTGTCACGGTAACGTTTGATTTCAGAAGAGCATCCGAAGTTGTGGGGAGTTTGAATCAAGACCATGTGAAGTCTTAGTACTGCTTGATAATGCCTTGGTAAGACCACACTTCGAATGTTGCATCCAGTTTTGGTTATTATAATATAAAAAAAGATGTTGAGACTCTGGAAAGAGTACAGAGAAGAGCAACAAAGATGATTAGGGGACTGGAGGTTAAAGCATATAAGGAACGGTTGCTGGAATTGGGTATGTCTAGTTTAATGAAGAGAAGGACGAGGAGGGACATGATAGCCGTGTTCCAATATCTCAGGGGTTGCTCCAAAGAAGAGGGAGTCAAGCCAGTGGTGGGATTCAGCCAGTTCGCACCACTTTGGCATCTGCCTGCCTGCCTGCCTGCCTGCCTGCCTGCCTGCCTGCCTGCCTGCCTTCTATCTATCTATCTATCTATCTATCTATCTATCTATCTATCTATCTATCATCATCATCTATCGCTAATTCTGTCTTTTGTTGTTGTTAGTTGCGAAGTCGTGTCCGACCAATCGCAACCCCATGGACAACATTCTTCCAGGCCTTCCTGTCCTCTACCATCTTCTGGAGTCCATTGAAGCTCATGCCTACTGCTTCTATGACTCCATCCAGCCACCTCCTTCTCTGTCGTCCCCTTCTTCTATTGCCCTCCATCTTTCCCAGCATCAGGCTCTTCTCCAGTGAGTGCTTCCTTCTCATTAGGTGGCCAAAGTACTTGAGTTTCAACTTCAGGATCTGGCCTTCTAAAGAGCAGTGGGGTTGATCTCCTCCAGGACTGACTGGTTTGATCGCCTTGCAGTCCAGGAGACTGTCTATATCTGTCCGTCCGTCCATCCATCCATCCATCCATCCATCCATCCATCCATCCATCCATCCATCCATCCATCCATCCATCCATCTATCTATCTATCTATCTATCTATCTATCTATCTATCTATCTATCTATCTATCTATCTATCTATCTATCCAGTGGTGGGATTCAGCCACTTCATAAAAGTTCAGCAGAACCGGTAGCTATTTTTTTGTTGACCAGGCCCAGAATGGACTTCGGGAAATAGCATCCACACAGAGAACCCTCCCTCTCTCCTCCCTCTTGTTCTTTCCTTTTCTTCCTCCACCATTTCCCCCTTCTCCTCACCTTCCTTCCTTCCTTCCTTCCTTCCTTCCTTCCTTCCTTCCTTCCTTCCTTCTTCTTTCCTTTCTTTTTCTCCCTTCCCCTTCCTTCCTTCCTTCCTTCCTTCCTTCCTTCCTTCCTTCCTTCCTTTCTTTCTTTCTTTCTTTCTTTCTTTCTTTCTTTCTTTCTTTTCCATGTGGTTAATTGTTCATTGTTTTTCTTTTTAAAATATGATTTCATCAGGTCCTTTTACTGTAAAAACAATCTGCTATGATTATTATTAAGGAACACATAATAACATTTCATTAATTCTATTGTAAACATGTACGGTTTTATTTTGCCAATTGCTTTAACACTCTTTCTTTTGATTAAACAAGCCACTCCCTACAAAAGTCATTCCTATACTTATTTATTGTTGGTGTGTTTGTTTATTACCGTTGCATCCTGTTGGAAACCACAATGACTGTTGGCACTTTTCAAAGTATAGAGAACATAACTAAAACAAGAAATAGTAAATCCCAATAAAACCTGAAAGCTGTTAAAAAAGAAAAAGGTAGACCAAATACATAAAATGAGGTTAAGACATATTTTACCAATGGAACAAAGCCCTGAAACTATAGATCAATATGGGCCAAAGATTTTTATTTTATATCATACTGTTATTTTTTATCTCTGGAATATCACTGTTTTCTGCCAGTCCTACTAAATGATGCAAAACCAATTTCTTCTAAGGGGCTGCCCCAAAGAAGAGGGAGTCAAGCTATTCTCCAAAGCACCTGAAGGCAGGAGAAGAAACAATGGATGGAAACTCATCAAGGAGAGAAGCAACCTAGAACTAAGGAGAAACTTCCTGACAGTTAGAACAATTAACCAGTGGAACAGCCTGCCTCCAGAAGCAGTGAATGCTCCAACACTGGAAGTTTTTAAGAAGAGACTGGACAGCCATTTGTCCAAAATGGTATGGGGTTTCCTGCCTGAGTAGGGGGTTGGACTAGATGACCTCCAAGGTCCCTTCCAACTTTATTACTACTATTATTATTATTATTATTATTATTATTATTATTATTATTATTATTATTATTATTATTATTATTATGGATCAGGACAGTCAGCCAGATGTTCAGACTGGATTTGGCATTTTTGTCTACCTATCACGTCCTTCCCAAGGACCTGGGATAGGCAGATGTGGATGTTTGATGTTATTACAGGTATCGTCGCAGGATGGAAGCGGTTCCTAGTAATAGCGAATTTGTCAATGCCAATGGTGTTCAAGTGGTGCTCCAGTTGTTTTGGGATTGCACCCAAGGCGCCTATTACTATTGGTACTACCCTTGCTTGCTTTTGCCACAGTCTTTCTATTTCTATTTGTAGATCTTTGTATTTTGTGATCTTCTCCAGTTCTTTCTCGTGTATTCTGCTGTCTCCAGGCACTGCCACGTCCACTATCCAGACTTTTTTTGTCTTTCTTATCGACAATTGTTAAGTCCAAGGTGTTATGTTGCAGGTTCTTTGAATTCTGAAATCCCAGAGCAGTTTAACTTTATAATTTTCTAGTTGTTGTTGTTGTTATTATTGTTGTTGTTGTTGTTGTTGTTGTTATTATTGAGCAGGGGGCTGGAGTAGAAGACCTCCAAGGTCCCTTCCAGCTGTATTCCAGTTCAGATTCTGATTTGCTCAAGTCATCTAACTGTGCTCATCCCCTGAGCTTGATCTCTTTGCCCATCACCTGGCAGCGCATTTCTGTTTTTCTCCCCCCTTCTCTTCCTTCTGCGGTTTTCAAGTTGACTGTCTTTGCTTTCAAATGCTCCCTGTCCTTAGAGGGAAACTGTCAGAAGGGAGAAATATTTCTGCTTAGTAAACTCAGAATTTGCCAAGGAAGGAGATTCAGGGATCTCAGCTTTTCATTTCGCTACGAAGCTTCCCTCGAACCTTGCCGAGTGCTTAAATCATCTCAGCTACGCTCATCCCTTTGGCAGTAAAATAAAAATCGTATTAAGCATTAAATTTTACACGTAACGGGTATTTCTCATTGACAGGGAGTTTATGGAAGTTGTCAAGGCCCGCGTTCAACTTATATGAAGGCAATCATAAGCTGAGGCCTTAGGAATTGATCTAGTCAGGAACGATGTCTGGAAAATTAACAAATTTATCATTTTGGTTTTAGTTGAAACTCCCGTTGCCATTTCCCTCTCTTGTTGTTGTGGACTGAATACAAAGAGGAACATTATACAAGAGCCGAGGTGGCGTTTCAGTGAAAGTTCTAGTTTTAGAGGTTGGGTATAAAAGCTAGCAGGGGCCGGGGCAGGAAGACCATGGACAGATTTATGAATGCAATGCCAATTAGTATGGAATATTTAGTTGTCTGTCTGTCTGTCTCTCTTTCTCATACACTTTATCATTATCTATCTATCTATCTATCTATCTATCTATCTATCTATCTATCTATCTATCTATCTATCTATCTCTATCATCTATCCAGCCAGCTCTCTCTTACATCTATTATCTATCAGCTGTCTGTCTGTCTGTCTGTCTCTGTCTCTCTTTCTCATACATACATCTGTCTGTCTGTCTGTCTGTCTGTCTGTCTATCCAGCCAGCGCTCTCTCACCATCTATTTTCTATCAGATGTCTGTCTGTCTCTCTTTCATCTATCTATCTATCTATCTATCTATCTATCTATCTATCTATCTATCTATCTATCTATCTATCTATCTCTATCAT
>CM077919.1:279120687-279150687 GCA_039797435.1 Crotalus adamanteus | reverse complement strand
ACTAAGAGAGAAGGAAAGAAAAAGAAAGAAAGGAAGAAAGAAAGAAAGAAAGAAAAAAGAGATTGAAAGAAAGAAAGAAAGAAAGAAAGAAAGAAAGAAAGAAAGAAAGAAAGAAAGAAAGAAAGAAAGAAAGAAAGAAAGAAAGGAAGAAAGAAAGAAAGAAAGAAAGAAAGTCACATTTCTGGAACCTGACAACACAGCTTTTTTTTTTTTTTTTTAAAAAAAGGAACTGGACTTTCTTTAAATATAGTGTAATAAATCACATTCCTTGCCCCTCTTGAGGTCAGCTCCTACCCCTGGAGAAAGTGAGATAAAGTTAAAAAAAAAAGTGTTGGAGATAAAAGAGTTATTGAAAACTGCTTTTCTCTCCTCTGCTCTCCAGGGAACATTTGAGCTTGGAGCCTTTTTCAAAGGATTGCTTTGTATGCATTTTAAAAGGTCCTCCCCCCCCCCCTTGCCACTGTTCCTTTTCTTTACTGGAGTCTTACCAGTTCAGTCAACACATTCTTCATTCCTTAGTTGTGTCTTCCTATCGACTTGAAAGAAGCCAACATTCCTATACTCTGGAGACCGTTTCTCTTGCAGCAACCCTTTTAAGACCCACTGCTTTCTGCCTGGAAGCCCAGGACTCTGTAGAACAAAGAGAAACAGAATTTTAAGGGGCCTTGGAGCTCATCTAGCCCAACCCCACTGCTCGAGCAGGAGAGAGCGCGATTCAGATTCTCTATGGCAGGGGTAGGCAACTTTGGCTCTTTTGTGACTCGTGGACTTCAACTCCCAGAATTCCTGAGGCAGGTAGCTGGCTCAGGAAGTCTGGCAGTTGAAGTCCACGAGTCATAAAAGAGCCAAAGTTGCCTACCATTATGAAGTTGCCCACCATGGAAATCTTATCTACCACAGTTCCTTGTCCCCTTTCACATGAGCCTGTCTTTCCCTGTTCTCAGTTTACAAATCACAATTAAGTAATTAAGCTGCAGCTGCCCAAAAAGTCAACACAGTGCTAGGCTGCATTAACAGCAAGAGGAGACCATCAAGAGTTTTTAGGACAACGAGGAGTGGTCTTCATTGTTGATCAGTCCAGATTTTTTACGAAGCGAAGGTATTATAATAATAATGATGATGATGATGATGATATTGATAAAGTTGGAAGAGACCTTGGAGGTCATCTAGTCCAACCCTCTGCTCAGGCAGGAAACCCTATACCATTTCGGACAAATGACTGTTCAGTCTCTTCTTAAAAACTTCCAGTGTTGGAGCATTCACTGCTTCTGGAGGCAGGTTGTTCCACTGGTTAATTGTTCTAACTGTCAGGAAGTTTCTCCTTAGTTCTAGGTTGCTTCTCTCCTTGGTTAGTTTCCATTTGTTGCTTTTTGTCCTCCCTTCCTGCGCTTTGGAGAATAGCTTGACTCCCTCTTCTTTGGGGCAGCAGATATTGGAATACTGCTATCATGTCCCCCCTGGTCCTTCTCTTCATTAAACTAGACATACCCAATTCCAGCAACCGTTCCTTATATGTTTTGGCCTCCAGTCCCCTAATCATCTTCGTTGCTCTTCTCTGCATTCTTTCTAGAGTCTCAACCTCTTTTTTACATCGTGGTGACCAAAACTGGATGCCTTACCAAAGCCTTGTAAAGTGGTATTAACAACAGGCATTTGCTTATTCCTCAGGAGAAGCCAGATTTCGCTCCAGCTGAAATCTAATGTTGGTTTGAAGCTTTATTTCTTCTTTGGATGAAGAATTTGAAGGTCTTTATGGCTGTGATCAGTCCTGATTTCTTAGAAGTAAAAATTTAGGTAGTGCGCATCTTACTATCACAACTGATGTATTTTATGTTTTATGTTTTTTTTTTTTTAAATGAGACGGTTTTTAAGTGAATCTTGCCCCATGACATCACTATTCTTGCCACGGTTGTGAAATAAGAAATCACTGCAGTTGTTAAATTAGTAACACGGTTTTCCCAAAGGTGCTTTTTCAGGAGGCAACTGGACTTCCTTGTTTTTCCTTTGAAGACATTTTGCTTCTCCTCCAAGAAGCTTCTTCAGCTCTGACCGCATGGTGGGGAATGGAAGGATTGATACTCCTTGCAGACAGCTGGTCATTTGCCTTCTCTTAGAGGGTCATTGAGGCCACTTGGAGGTTTATCTGTGTCTTTGGAGTCTCCTGAGTGGTGCAAATGGGTGTGGAGCCTTCTTGGCTGCAGGATGTTTCATGCCCTGGGTCCCTTCACTGTTGAAGACAGGCACAGGTAGAGATAATGAGGACATAAATAAGCCTCCAAGTGGCCTCAACAACTCACTAAAAGAATGCAAATGACCAGCTGTCTGCCAGGAGTATAAAGAAACAATGGATGGAAACTAATCAAGGATAGAAGCAACCTGAAATTAAGGAGAAACTTCTTAACAGTGAGAACAATTAACCAGTGGAATAGCTTGCTACCAGATGTTGTGGATGCTTCATCACTGGAGGTTTTTAAGAAAAGATTGGACAGCCACTTGTCTCAAATTGTACAGAGTCTCCTTCTTGAGCAGGGGGTTGAAATAGAAGACCTCCAAGATCCCTTCCACCTCTATTTTGATTGATTGAGTGAGTGATTTCCAAGGTTCCTTCCAACTTTGTTGTTCTGTTATTCAACAGAACAGAATAAGAAAGTTGCAAGGAATCTTGGAGGTCTTCTAGTCCAACCCCCTGCTCAAGAAGGAGACCCTAAACCATTCCATACAAATGGCTCTCCAGTCTCTTCTTAAGAGCCTCCAGTGATGGACATCCATAACTTCTGAAGGTCAATCCCACTGATTGATTGTTCTCACTGTCAGGAAATTTCTCCTTAGTTTTAGGTTGCTTCTCTCCTTGATTAGTTTCCATTGTTCTTGTCTTGCCTTCTGGCACTTAGGAAAATAGGTTTACCCCGTCCTCTTCTTTGTGGCAGCACCTCAAATATTGGAAGACTGCTATCATGTCACCCCTAGTCCTTCTTTTCACTAAACATAGCCAATTCCTACAACCGTTCTTCACATGTTTTAGCCTCCAGCCCTCTAAACATCTTTGTTGCTCTTTTCTGCACTCCTTCCAGAGTCTCAACGTCTTTTTCATAATATGGTGACCAAGAGGCAGGGTGATTATTGCTTTCAGGAGCTGGTAGAAGACCGATTGGAATAAGTGGCCTCTATATCAAATACAATTGAACATCTCCTGCTGCCAGTTCTGTGTAGGGAGCTATGATAGTAACCC
Organism: Crotalus adamanteus; assembly: GCA_039797435.1. Lineage (NCBI taxonomy): Eukaryota > Metazoa > Chordata > Lepidosauria > Squamata > Viperidae > Crotalus > Crotalus adamanteus. The sequence continues at coordinate 279,147,458 of CM077919.1, read as the reverse complement.
AACAGATGCTTCTGCACTTGCTTTCTTTCGTTGTCCTTCATAGTCCTTGATAGATGTTCATTACCTTCTAAATCATGGGCAGCATACCTTAATTACCAGCTGCTGAGAAGTAAGATAGTAAATGGACTATCAGCTGCATGTCCTTGCTCATGAGCTCCTAAAGGCATCTGGCTGGACACATGCGATTCAGAAATGCTGGATTAAATGGGTTTAAATTATGTACTTAAGCCAGTGTTTCCCAAACTTGACAATTTTAAGGCATGTGGACTTCAACTCCCAGAATTCCACAGCCAGCGTTGCTGGCTGTGGAATTCTGGGAGTTGAAGTCCTCATGCCTTAAAATTGTCAAGTTTGGGAAACACTGACTTAAGCAATTATTTGGGAGCTGTCAGCCCTCAAGACTGACACGTGATGTTGCTTCTGAGTAGTTTCTTTTTAGTCGCTTGACAGCAAGGAGAGTGGCATAGAATTTAATAAATAAATGATTCTCCTCTAGACAGAATCTTGACAGACTGAAGCAACTGTTTCCACAACTATAGATCCAGATAGAAAAATGAGAGTTACAGGACTGGGTATGTCTAGTTTAATGAAGAGAAGGTCCAGGGGTGACAGAATAGCAGTCTTCCAATATCTCAGGGGTTGCCACAAAGAAGAGGGAGTCAAGCTAATCCCTAAATCACCTGGAGGCAGAACAAGAAGCAATGGATGGAAACTAATCAAGGAGAGAATCAACCTAGAAATAAAGAGAAATTTCCTGACAGTGAGAACTATTAGCCAGTGGAACAGCTTGCCTTCAGAGGTTGTGGGTGCTCCATCACTGGAATTTTTAAAGAAGAGATTGAACAACCACTTGGTTAAGATGGTATAAGGCAGGGGTCTTCAAACTTGTCCCTTTTAAGACTTGTGGACTTCAATTCCCAGAATTCCTCAGCCAGCATGTCTGGCTGAGGAATTCTGGGAGTTGAAGTCCACAAATCATAAAAGGGACAAGTTTGAAGACCCTGGTATAAGGTCTCCTGTTTGAGCAGGGGGTTGGGCTAGAAGACCTCCAAGGTCCCTTCCAGCTTTATCATTTTGTTATACTGTCATATATTATGGAAACTGTTAGGGAGGAGTGGCATTTAACCCTTTTCCTTCCAACCAAACTTTCCAAACTCTGCAAATGCTCTGGAATTCAGCCTCTCCCTCCCGGGAATCCAGACCACTTTCCACCACAGAAATCTATCCAATGACTTTTCTTTTTGGCTTCCCTCTTCCCTGCCAGTCTGGCAGAGAAGCCATGAAGGATTAGCTGTACTTTTTGTGAAATGTGAATCATGGTAGAGGTGTCCAAAGCGCTCCAGTTGCAGTATCGCAACCTTGGATTAGACTCAAAATAGCATACTCCACATTTACTAGAGTTAGACTCTTTTCAAAACAGGATACAAGAAAGAATGACTTCTTCCAAGATCAAATAATAATAATAATAATAATAATAATAATAATAATAATAATAATAATAATAATAATAATAATAGTAGTAGTAGTAGTAGTAGTAGTAGTAGTAGTAGCAGTAGTAAAGTTGGAAGGGACCTTGGAGGTCATCTAGTCCAACCCCCTGCTCAGGCAGGAAACCCTACACCATTTCGGACAAATGGCTGTCCAGTCTCTTCTTAAAAATTCCAGTGTTGGAGCATTCACCGCTTCTGGAGGCAGGTTGTTCCACTGATTAATTGTTCTCACTGTCAAGAAGTTTCTCCTTAGTTCTAGGTTGCTTCTCTCCTTGGTTAGTTTCCACCCGTTGCTTCTTGTCCTGCCTTCAGGTGCTTTGGAAAATAGCTTGATTCCCTCTTCTTTATGGCAGCCCCGGAGATATTGGAAGACTGCTATCATGTCGCCCCTTGTCTTTCTCTTCATTAAACTCGACATACCCAATTCCAGCAACTGTTCCTTATATGTTTTAGCCTCCAGTCCCCTAATCATCTTTGTTGGTCTTCTCTGTACTCTTTCTAGAGTCTCAACATCTTTTCTACATCGTGGTGACCAAAACTGGATGCAGTATTCCAAGTGTGGCCTTACCAAGGCCTTGTAGAGTGGTATTAATACTTCACGTGATCTTGATTCTATCCCTCTGTTAATGCAGCCTAGCACTGTGTTGGCCTTTTTGGCAGCTGCAGCACACTGCTGGCTCATATTTAGGTGATTGTCTACTAGGACTCCGAGGTCCCTCTCACAGTTACTGCTATTGAGCATGGTGCCACCTATGCTGTACTTGTGCATTTGATTTTTCTTGCCTAAATGTAGAACCTTGCATTTTTCACCATTGAATTTCATTTTGTTAGTTAGTGCCCAGTGTTCAAGTCTGTCCAGATCCTTCTGTATCTTAAGCCTGTCTTCTGGAGGGTTGGCTATTCCTGCCAGCTTGGTGTCGTCTGCAAATTTGATGAGTTCCCCATCTATCCCTTCGTCCAAATTGTTGATGAAGATGTTGAAGAGCACTTCAAATCATTACCTTCTATGATTTGTAGGGTTGTATGAATCAGTTTGGTGTAGTGTTTAAAGTTCTAGGCTGAGAACCAGGAGACTGTGAGTTCTAGTCACGCCGTAGGCAAGAAAGCTGGCTGGGTGATTTTGGGCCAGTCACCAGAAGATGGTGGATTCTAGTCCCAATTCATCTGAGCCGAGGTGGCGCAGCAGTTAGAGTGCAGTACTGCAGGCCACTTTAGCTGACTGTGTTCAGCAGGTCAGCGGTTCAAATCTCACCGGCTCAAGGTTGACTCAGCCTTCCATCCTTCCGGGGTAGGTAAAATGAGGACCCAGATTGTTGGGGGCAATGTAAATATATATATATATATACATTGCTTACTGGTGTACACCGCTTAGAGAGTGCTTGCACTTAAAGTGGTATATAAGTCTCATAAATAAATAAATAAATAAATAAATAAATAAATAAATAAATAAATAAATAAATAAATTTAGACACAAAAGCTGGCTGGGTGACCTGGGGCCAATCACCAGGAGAATTCCTCCCCAATAGGAATTCTAAGATAGCCAGTCTCTTCTTAACTCCACCCTGCACACTGGCTGGAGATTCCACCACATTTGTTTCATTCAGCGAAGTCATATTGAGGATGAGGATAATACAGCTTAACCTCAACCTATGAACACAGTGGAGCCCAATTTTTTTTTTATGTTGCTAAGCGGGACAGCTGTTGAGTGAATTTTGCCCCATTGTACAACCATAGATGTTAAGGGAATCACTGCGGTTGATAAGTTAGGAACCTGGTCGTTAAGTGAATCCGGCTTCTCCATTGACTTTGCTTGTCCGAAGGTCGCCAAAAGGGGAAGAACCACGTAACCCAGGGACACGGTGACCATCGTACATATGAATTGGTTCCCCAGCTTCTGAATTTTGATCACATGACCCTGGGGATGCAGCAACGGCCAGAAATATGAAAAGTGGTCATAAGTCAGTTTTTTTTTCCAGCGCCGTTGTAACTTGTGCCATTGTAACCAGTGCCTTTGTAATGGTCACTAAATGACCTGTTGTAAGTGGAGGATTCACAAAAATCCTGTACGAGGACCTTATTCCAGTAGCATCAAAGCTTTTAGTAAACAGCGTGGTTCTGTGAAGCTTTCTTGTGTCTCTGTCTCCTTTCTAGTCATTCTTCTACTCTGGCTTCCTTTCCAGTCCTGTCTCTGGCTTATTTTTTGATCTTGACTGATCCTGTAGTCCAGCGGTTCTCAACCTGTGGGTCGGGACCCCATTTGGGGTTGAACAACTATTTCACGGGGGTCGCCAAACAACGCAGTCCGCCATTTTTTCCCCTTTTCCTTAGCTGTGCTACTCCCTTTTATTCTATTGGCTTTTGAAAGCCAATAGAATAGACTCTCTTGAATAGAGTCTGATTCTATTGGCTTTCAAAAGCCAATAGGAATTGTCCAGGCTGTCTCTGCCCTGCTGAGCCCGCCAAAAGTCCCATTCTGCAAACGGTGCTGCAAGTTGTCTACAGCGAAGGCGAGCTGTCTGGAAGTTTCCACCCCTCCCTGCTGAGCAACTACTAAAAATGTAAGTAAAAGAGGGCCAGGGGTGGGAGGTGGGAGGCCGGTGGGCGTAGGGAGGGTTGCTGGCGCGCGTGGGGCCCAGCGGGTGCCTTACCTCCCTTGGGCTGGGCCAGCTGGTGGCCCAGCCGGTGGTCGGCCTGCTCCGTCTCTGCTGCTTGCCAGCTATGCCTCGGCCGGTGCAGGGGGTGGCACCACGCATGCGCGGTGCTCCCGGGCAGGGAAAGTCCTCGACTTACGACTGGTTGGGTAGTCCTCAACTTATGACTGGTTGGGTAGTCCTCGACTTACGACTGGTTGGGGGTCGCGGCATTAAAAAGGTTGAGAACCACTGCTTTAGTCCTTCCCTCTCCACTGAATTCACTGGCCAAGACTTCAGATTCATTCCTAGTTTGACTCCTGGTTCTCATTTGACTCCAGTTATTTATGGCTGACCAAAGAGAAAGAGGTAGAATTGCTTTGAAAATCAAATTATGAGTTAACTTTGTTGACCAACTTCCTTACTTTGGGTGTTTTGGTCTAGTTGCAAGTATTATTTGGCATTTTGATTTTTCGTGTTCTTTGTTACTGGGGAAAAAAAATAAATAAAATCCCTGTCTGCTTTTGTTCCTGCTGGATTACGTTCGCTCCTCTATTATTTATTATTTTAATGTGAATTATTGTTTATAGAAATGTTTGTCAACTGTTCTGAGAGTCCTTTTGTAGACCACCATGGGATATATAAATTAACTTACAAACAAAATAAATGCCTACAACTCTCTTTAGTCAGAGGAGAGCTGTCTGTGACTTAAGACATTGTAGTTGATTAATCATCTGCTTTAAGCAATTAGTGGATTAATCCATTTAATTTAAATACATTTGCATATTATTGACATTTTATTTTGCAGTAGTGTTTATGTTTCTCTTTCACAGTTATACCCATGCAGCAGAAACGAAACAGCGTCGGAAGATAACAAGTATACTCTTGGTTCAAAGTCTCATTGAAATGTTGTGCCAAAATGTTACTATGGAGCTAAAGTATACATGGATTTGCAAAAGCAGTGTCCTCAAGAAAAAAAAGCTGAAGAGGACATAATTATTGGAAGTTACAGAAACAGCGTAATAAATGATGCCACACAGACTAATCTATATTGAGTGCTAGAACTTTAGAATAGAATAACGGAATTGGAAGGGACCTTGTAGTCATCTAGTCCAAACAGGAGACCATATACCAGGGGTAGGCAACCTTGGCTCTTTTATGACTCATGGACTTCAACTCCCAGAATTCCTGAGTCAGCATGGCTCGGCATGGAAACCTCTCCCTTTCCCCTCAGTATGGCTGGCCCAGTAAAATGATTGAGTTCAGGATTGAACTCCAGACTGTGGGCAGAGTTAGACTGCAATACTTCAGTTTAAACCAGCGGTTCTCAACCTGTGGGTTGCGACCCCATTTGGGGTCGAACAACTATTTCACGGGGGTCGCCAAACAACGCAGTCCGCCATTTTTTCCCCTTTTCCTTAGCTGTGCTACTCCCTTTTATTCTATCGGCTTTTGAAAGCCAAGAGAATAGACTCTCTTGAATAGAGTCTAATTCTATTGGCTTTCAAAAGCCAATAGGAATTGTCCAGGCTGTCTCTGCCCTGCTGAGCCCGCCAAAAGTCCCATTCGCAAACGGTGCTGCAAGTTGTCTGCAGCGAAGGCGAGCTGTCTGGAAGCTTCCACCCCTCCCTGCTGAGCAACTACTAAAAATGTAAGTAAAAGAGGGCCAGGTGTGGGAGGTGAGAGGCCAGCGGGCGCAGGGAGGGTTGCTGGCACGCGTGGGGCCCGGCGGGTGCCTTACCTCCCTTGGGCTGGGCCAATTGGTGGCCCAGCCAGTGGTCGCCCTGCGCCGTCGCTGCCCCTTGCCAGCTACGCCTCGGCTGGCGCAGGGGGCGGCACCACGCATGCGCGGCACTCCCGGGCAGGGAAAGTCCTTGACTTATGACCGGTTGGGTAGTCCTTGACTTACGACCGGTTGGGTAGTCCTCGACTTATGACCAGTTGGGTAGTCCTCGACTTACGACTGGTTGGGGTCGTGGCATTAAAAAGGTTGAGAACCACTGGTTTAAACGATGTGCCACCAGGATCAAAGCATCTTTGGTGTATTGCTGTGACCTCTTTTAGAGGAACCTATTGGCTAGTAGCAGAAAAGAAATCAACTAACTCAGGTGTGCTTTAAAGATTAATCTGTAATGAGACACAAGAATAACCTTGGGAGACAAGGGGAAGACTCGCAGTCAGGTCAACAGTCAAGAAAGTTATATATCAATCCATTGAAGGGATGTGGGTAGCTCTCTAGAACAGGGGTCTTCAAACTTGGCCCTTTTATGACGTGTGGATTCAACTCCCAGAATTCCTCAGCCGGCATGCCAGGGGACTAGAGGCTAAAACATATAAGGAACGGTTGCTGGAATTGGGTATGTCTAGTTCAGTGTTTCTCAACCTTGACAATTTTAAGGCATGTGGACTTCAACTCCCAGAATTCCACAGCCAGCATTGCTGGCTGTGGAATTCTGGGAGTTGAAGTCCACATGCCTTAAAATTGTCAAGGTTGAGAAATACTGGTCTAGTTTAATGAAGAGAAGGATGAGGGGGGACATGATAGCAGCCTTCCAATATCTCAGGGGCTGCCCCAAAGAAGAGGGAGTCAAGCCATTCTCCGAAGCACCTGAAGGCAGGACAAGAAGCAATGGATGGAAACTAAGCAAGGAGAGAAGCAACCTAGAACAAAGGAGAAACTTCCTGACAGCTAGAACAATAAATCAGTGGAACAACCTGCCTCCAGAAGTGGTGAATGCTCCAACACTGGAGGTTTTTAAGAAGAGACTGGACAGCCATTTGTCTGAAATGGTATAGGGTTTCCTGCCTGAGCAGGGTGTTGGACTAGATGACCTCCAAGATCCCGTCCAATGCTATTATTATTATTGTTATTATTTGTTATTATTTATTGTTATTATTAATTGTTATTTATTGTTAGGACTACCTCAAAGAGCAGATGTAAACCCTTCAGAAGTTGTGAGTGCTCCATCACTGGAGGTTTTCAAAAAGAGACAGGACAATCATTGATCTGAAATGGTATAGCGTCTCCTGCTTGAGCAGGGGGTTGGACTAGAACAGTGATGGCGAACCTTTTAGAGACTGAGTGCCCAAACTGCAACCCAAAACCCACTTATGCATCGTCGAGTGCCGGGTGGGTGAGGCCATTGGGTGGGCGTGACCAATTGGGTGGGTGTGGCCAATTGGCTGGGCGTAGCTGCGGTGGTAACGGCAGACTGGGTGGGACTAAAAAGTTCAATCAATTCCAACTTTACAAGATCTTTTTTTTTTTCCGCGAGAAGTTGAAATTGACTGATTGAACCTTTTTTTTTTTTTTTGCACACAGCGGCAGAGGCCTAAAGCGAAAAGGTTTTATAAAACCCAGCTGAAGGCCTAGGACTGGGGCGACGGCACGTGTGCCCACAGAGAGGGCTCTGAGTGCCACCTCTGGCACCCGTGCCATAGGTTTGCCACCACTGGACTAGATGATCTCCAAGGTCCCTTCCAACTCCATTATATTATGTTCTGTGTTACCTACTTGGGTAATGAAACATCTGCAAGAAAACAACCATGTTTAGAGAGCACCAGGGGCTCCATCATATCTTCTATCGTCAGATGTTTTTGATGCAGAGTGGGAACACCTATACTTGCCCACTTCTGCAGAGGAACAAACAACAGCTTTCCTAGAGTTTCGAACCAGAAATTAAAACTGAACCTAGAAATGAATTAAGGATTGAAAGGCAGGGGAAAGGCGTGCATCTAGGTTATTCTTCTAAAGGCAGCGAAAATTAACCCAGGAAACAGACGGTCACGTTTTGAACGTCCAATAGTTGTGCTTCAACTGTTCTTTGAATTTTCCTGGCACTGACATCCATCTTATTTCACTGTTACACTTAAATTCATTGTCTTCTTGGCAGGTGTTCCTTTCAGATCATTTTTCTCCTATTAATGTCTTTCTGTAGCTCAGCCTGCCTTTATAGCTTCCTTTATGCTTTGGCCCAGAGGGGGGGGGAAATAAAGAATATAATATACAGATTGCATTTAGATGACATTTCTCTTTCGTGATCGTATCTAGACTCATGAAATCAGGTCTGTGTTCTCAACGAGGGACAGCAGAAATCCAGGTATCCCCCTCCCAGCGTGTGTGTGTGTGTGTGTGTGTGTGTGTGTGTGTGTGTGTGCATGTGTGCAAAACTTTTTTAAAAAATAACTATGTTCTGCCTAGGAATAAATAGTTTCAGTCCATAGTTGATAACAGAGGGAGAGCAACAGGTGCCAGGGAGTCTAAACACGCTTGACTTTTGCAACAAAAATCAACAAAAGAGCACCAGAACGTATTTTGGCCACTTCAAAAGGGGACTGAAAAAACTTTGTGTGGCTTTTATGACAAAAGTAATGCTGAAGATAAAGGGGGAAGGAGAAATATCAAGCCCAATCTCCCCCCACCCCCAAAATGGTAGGTTGTCTTTCAGTCCTGCAAATGAGGGATGGAATTCACTTGGCCAATACAAAATGGAGCAACAGTCCTAGAAATGGGGAACAATTATCACTCTCTTCCTTTCTTCTTTTACTTCTCTTTCTTTTCTGGGCTTGTCATTTCTCCTTCCTTCCTTTTTTCCTTCCTTTTTTCCCTTTTTCCCTCCTTCCTTCCTCCCTCCCTTCCTTCCTTTAGCTTTCATTCTCACTATTATCTTCCTTCTTTCTTTTTTCTTCCTTCCTTCCTTCCTTCCCTCCTCCCTTCCTTTAGTCTTCACTCTCACTATCAACTTCCTTCCTTCCTCCCTCCCTCCCTCTCTTCCTTTCTTTAGCTTTCACTCTCACTATTATTATCTTCCTTCCTTCCTTCCTCCTTCCCTACCTTCCTTCCTTTAGCCTTCACTCTCACTATTAACTTCCATCCATCCTTCCTTCCTTCCTTTCTTCCTTCCTCCCTCCCTCCCTCCCTCCCTTCCTTTAGCTTTCATTCTCACTATTATCTTCCTTCTTTCTTTTTGTCTTCCCTTCCTTCCTTCCTTCCTTCCTTCCTTCCTTCCTTCATTCCTTCTCCTTCCCTCCTCCCTTCCGTTAGCCTTCACTCTCACTATTAACTTCCTTCCATCCTTCCTTCCTTCCTCCCTCCCTCCCTCTCTCCTTTCCTTTAGCTTTCACTCTCACTATTATTATCTTCCTTCCTTCCTTTTTTATTTCCTTCCTTTTTTCCTCCTTCCCTTCCTTCCTTCCTTCCTTCCTTCCTTCCTTCCTTCCTTCCTTCCTTCCTTCCTTCCTTCCTTCCTTCCTTCCTTCCTTCCTTCCTAAAACCAATATTTTGTGGCAACCTTTCAAATAGTGGAATTATTCTATCATGTCACCCCTAGTCCTTCTTTTCTCTAGATCAACCAAACCCAAATCCTGCAATTGTTCTTCCTACGTTTTAGTCTCCAGGCTTTAATTAACCTAGTCCTTTAATTCAGACAAATGTTTGTCCAGTCTCTTCTTAAAAACTCCCGGTGATGGAGCACCCACAACTTCTGAAGGCAAGGCATTCTATGGTTTAATTGTTCAGTCAGGAAATTTCTCTTTAGTTCTTGGTTGGTTCTCTCTTTGGTTTCTTTCCATCCCAAAAGCATCAGCAAAATGGGTTGCTTTAAATGGGATAAAATCATGGAAGACAATCATGGGCTATTAGGCTTGAGGAGGCAGGATTACTATGAAGGCAGAAACTGCCAAGGAGAGTAGAAAGTAAAAAAGGACATCATTAGAACGTGGTCTATATACCCTCTACATCCAAGAAATAAACTGCAATGGTGAAAGAATGAAACATCAGGCTTAAACTCTGAGGATGTTAACTATGGAGACCTGGATTCTTCAGCCTCTCATCTTCTTCATTATTGGGACTTTGGGGTGCCTACTATAAAAACACAGTTTCCATCTCAGTGTTGTCCTTGACTCTTTCGCCATGAACTCCTAACAGCAGGTTGACTTGTTAGAGAGAGATTTATTGTTCTACCCTGAGGGAACTCTGAACTCTTACCGCCAGGTTTTCTGAAACGTTTCTTCCAATACTGTATCTGTCGCAGGACAACAATGGAGGGAAAGTTATTTGTCTCCATCTCCTGCTTGCAAGGATTTCAGAAGCTTCTGGGTGGCTATTGTGGGAAGCCACATGTTGGATAAAGATGAACTTTCTCGCACCCCCTTTGCAAAGCTAAACAGTCATTCTTCTCTGATGGAGGTGTTGGCTGTATACATTTCATAGCGGAATAATGTGCATGGACCTGGGACATGAGCAAGAGACAAAAGAATGAAAAGCAACCAGTGAAAATGAAATATATTGCTCCGCTGCTTTTCCTACATAAAAAATAATAATCACCCACCTTGTTAATTGACTTACAGGTATGTCTTTTTAATAAATATCATCAAATACATCGGGCAGGTGAAATCTACTTTCAGTGTTGGCTTCTGTATTTTTCAAAGGAAATTGTTAATATCCAAATGATAATTTAGTGGGCATGTGGATATTTCCCTTCTCAAGTTGTAATGGAAGACATTAAACTAATTATTTCTCCTCCTCTTCCTCCTCCCCCTTCTACCTCTTCTTTCTCCTCCTCCTCCTCCTCCTCCTCCTCCTCCTCCTCCTCCTCCTCCTCCTCCTCCTCCTCCTCCTCCTCCTCCTCCTTCTCCTTCTCCTCCCTCTTCTTCCTCTTCTGCCTCTCCTCCTCCTCGCTTTTCCTCCTCCTCCTTCCTCTTCTCCTCCCTCTTCTTCTCCCTCTTCTTCCTCTCCTCCTCCTCCTCCTCCTCCTCCTCTTCCTGCTGTACCACAGCTTTTTTTCAACATTGTATTGTTGAGTATTTGTTATTATTGTTTTCTTTTCTTTTATTTCTACAAGATTTCTTTCTCTCTCTCTCTTTTTAAAAAACAATGCCATCCTGTCTTTTGTAAATCTTTATACAGCTTGCTGATGAACTTGGAATCTTCTTGGATTTATCTCTTCTTTTTTCTCCTTAGGTAGAACATCAAAGAAATCTTGCACCAAGTCAAATTAGTCTGAATGTTGCTTGTGAAATTTCTCAGATGGCTTCTTCACATCCATCAGTTGTCCCTGGATTTTGCCCAAAGCAGATTTAAAGTGAATTTGGAGACTCTCCCTCAGGCAAAGTATCCGAGGAAGTTCAGGAGAAGTCAATGGAGTTATGAGTTAGCTAACTATTCAACTCGCCCTGCATGCTGAGCACATCATGAGAAACGCAGGGCTAGATGAATCAAAAGTTGGAATTAAGATTGCCAGGAGAAGCATCAACCACCTAAGATATGAAGATGATACCACTCTAATGGCAGAAAGTGAAGAGGAACTAAAGAGCCTCTTGATGCGGGTGAAGAAGGAGAGTGCAAAAGTTGGCTTGAAACTCAACATTAAGAAAACCAAAATCATGGCATCCGGCCCTCTCAATTCCTGGCAAATAGATGGGGAAGAAATTGAGGTAGTGACAGATTTTACCTTCCTGGGCTCCAAGATCACCACAGATGGGGACTGCAGCCAAGAAATTAAAAGACACTTGCTCCTGGGGAGGAAAGCTATAGCAAATCTGGACAGCATACTAAAAAGCAGAGACATCACCTTGCCAACAAAAGTATGTATAGTCAAGGCCATGTTTTTCCCAGTTGCAATGTATGGATGTGAAAGTTGGACCGTAAGAAAGGATGAGCGACAAAGAATTGAGGCCTTTGAACTATGGGGCTGGAGAAGACTCCTGCGAGTCCCTTGGACTGCAAGATGATCAAACCGGTCAGTCCTAGAAGAGATCAACCCCAACTGCTCTTTAGAAGGCCAGATCCTAAAGTTGAAACTCAAGTACTTTGGTCACCTAATGAGAAGGAAGGACTCACTGGAGAAGAGCCTAATGCTGGGAAGGATTGAGGACAATAGAAAAAAGGGACGATAGGTGTGAACTTAAATGGACTCCAGAAGACGGTAGAGGACAGGAAGACCTGGAGGAACTTTGTCCATGGGGTCACAATGGGTCGGACACGACTTCGCAATTAACAACAACAACAACAGTTTCATTGGGTTTTAGGCATCCTTCTCTGAATGATGAGTCTTCTAGCATGGAGAAACCTTTTTTTTTTTTCAGGAGCTTTTTGCCCAGTAAGCATTGAGAAAAATTATTAGAAATGAAAAAATATGAGATGATTATTCCAGGATTTGAGGGGCTGTCACAGAGAGGAAGGGGAAAATCTATCTTCCAAAGCATTTAAAGGGCAGACAAGGAATAACCGATGGAAATTGATCAAAGAGAGATTCAACCTAGACATTTTCTGAGAGTGAGAAAAATCAATTAATGGAGCAGCTTGACTTTAGAAGTTGTGGGTGCCCCATTATTGGAGGCCTTCAGAAAGAGACTGGACAACCATTTGTCTGAAATGGTGTACGGCCTCCTGCTTTAGCCAGGGGTTGGACTAGATGACATCCAAGGTCCCTTCCAACTCTGTTTGTTGTGGTTCCGGCTAATGAAACATTCCAAAGAACTTCCAGGCATTTGTTTTCCTAAAAGTCTTTTATTGTTGCAAAATGTCGGCATAGGCATAACGGGAGGGATGCTAGGATCTAAGTTCTCTTCCTCTGAGCAGTTAAATGATCAGCATGTTCCCTCCCTAAATTAGCCATCATATCTCACATTATCCAATTAGTGGGAAGGTCAAATGTTTTCTTCCTCTTTCTTTCCCGGGCTTTACCCCCAACGCCCCTTCTGCTCTTTATTAACCCCATATTTACCAGACAATTCTGCATATTGTCAAAAGCAAGAATATACAATATTTGCAGTGTTGACACTGTTATTCTGTTAAATGGGTTTCTTGTAATGACTTTGTTCTTTCAAGAATCGTTGAGAAAGAAAGTGGCAATAGTTCTACACAACTGGACTGGGGATTTAATCTTCATTACTTCGGAAGGAAGATAGCAAGGCAATTATGGGACTACGGCGCTACCCAGGGTGTTTTTTAGCCATTTGAATACTGGCTGACTTGTAGTCAAATCCGATCCTTCTCAACAGTAGGAAAGGATAGAGACAGCATGAATCACCCTCTTCAAGAAATCTGTCTCTCGTTCTCAAATTGGGTTTGCCTCCTTCAACAGAGGAAAGACTTCAGCACACAGTGAGAATCAGGATGCTTGCTTTCACATTAAGTGAGAATTAGCTGACATATTAAGGGTTGGGGCATGCTGGAAGGATCCCCAAGGATCCATTCTCCAGTAGATTTGCAAAGAATTTGACTTTCCGTGCATGGATCATGGGATACGGCTAATGGACTGTGGTCACCTGAGGCTGTTCCAGTAAACAAGAATATTGTCTCTGGCAGATCTTTCCATCACCGGTATGAGTCACTTTAATAAGGAGAATGTGGATATGGTACCCAAAGGGGTAGCTATTTTGGACTTGCTTTTTTTTCAAGAAAAAAAATTGAACACCCACGATACGATAGGAATGTAGCAGCCAGCTAAAAAGCCAAAAAGAGTGATTCAGTCCGGCTACAAACTCCAAGAAACACAAGAAACTTATAAACAGTTTACTTTATTGTTCCTCACCGGCAGGCCGACATCTTGTTGAACTAAAGAAAACAACTTGTGCCATTGAAGATTGCATTGTAAGCCACCCAGGGTTATTTAGGGAAGAGCCTGTGTTGACCTTCTTCTCCCCCAACCAAACTACAGTATCTAAACCTTGTGGTCTCTTGTTCCTCTGGAATGCAGCCTCTCCTTCCTGGGAATCCAGACTACATTCCACCACAGCAGCATAGTAATGGCCTCATCTTTGGCAAGTTGGGCAGCATACCAGAGATAGATAGATAGATAGATAGATAGATAGATAGATAGATAGATAGATAGATAGATAGATAGAGAAAGAGAGAGAGAGAGAGAGAGATGGGTGGGTGGGTGGGTGGGTGGATGGATGGATAGATAGATAGATAGATATGGGTGGATAGATGGATGGATGGATGGGTGGTGGGTAGATAGATAGATAGATAGATAGATATAGACAGACAGACAGACAGACAGAGAAAAAAAAAGAGAGAGAGATGGATGGATGGATGGATGGATGGATGGATGGATGGATGGATAAATGGATGGGTGGTGGGTGGATAGATAGATATAGATACAGATGGATGGGTGGGTGGGTGGGTGGGTGGGTGGATGGATGGATAGATAGATAGATAGATAGATATAGACAGACAGACAGACAGAGAGAAAAAGAGAGAGAGAGAGAGATGGATGGATGGATGGATGGATGGATGGATGGATGGATGGATAAATGGATGGGTGGTGGGTGGATAGATAGATATAGATACAGATGGATGGGTGGGTGGGTGGATGGATGGATAGATAGATAGATAGATAGATAGATAGATAGATAGATAGATAGATATGGGTGGATAGATGGATGGATGGATGGATGGGTGGTGGATAGATAGATAGATAGATAGATAGATAGATAGATAGATAGATAGATAGATAGATAGATAGATATAAACAGACAGAGAGAGAGAGAGAGAGAGAAAGAGAGAGAGAGAGAGATGGATGGATGGATGGATGGATGGATGGATAAATGGATGGGTGGTGGGTGGATAGATAGATATAGATACAGATGGATGGGTGGGTGGGTAGGTAGATAGATAGATAGATAGATAGATAGATAGATAGATAGATAGATAGATAGATATGGATAGATGGATGGATGGATGGATGGGTGGGTGGCTGGCTGGCTGGCTGGTGGATGGATAGATAGATAGATATGGATGGATGGATGGGTGGTGGGTAGACAGACAGACAGATAGATAGATAGATAGATAGATAGGTGGTGGATAGATAGATAGATAGATAGATAGATAGAAAAATAGATAGATAGATAGAAGATAGATAGATAGATAGATAGATAGATAGATAGGAAGGAAGGAAGGAAGGAAGGAAGGAAGGAAGGAAGGAAGGAAGGAAGGAAGGAAGGAAGGAAGGAAGGAAACCCTAATGTATTTGCCAAGTTATATGCCAGTCCAAACATTCTGGACTCTTTTGGTAACTTTATTTTTTTCTGTAGGAAGTTCACCCATTCTTTACCATAGTTTAATAGTTAACTTCCGTTTTTTAAAAATAAAAATATAGTGGTTCAGAGTAATTCTAGCTGCAGAACAGATTTCTACCACCAGGTGGGAAGGGACATTATGTTAAGACAAAAACTGAGAGCTTAAGAGGAAAAGACATTACCTTACCCTTACTACAAATTAATACACCTACTAACCTTCTCTCTGACTGGCCATGCCATCTGGCCCCTTTGTAATGGTTATTATGGCTCTTTCATGTTCCCAACACTCTCCTCTGAGTAGCATATTTCTGTTCACCTCTATAAGATGTACGTGTATATGTCTCTGTGTGAATATGTGCGCGTTATGTGTCTATGTGTATAATACTGTATATCTCGGACACGATAAACAAAGTCAATTGGAAGCAGCATGTATAATTTAATTGCTCAGTGGGGATTGGTCAGAGATGAGAAGAACGGCTTCAGCATCCCCCAAATTAATAAAAAGGCTTTTATGGAACCATAAAAACAGGCATAATTCAATCATTTTCAAAAGGGCATTGACGACAAAGCTTATTAAATGCTCAGTGCAGCTGAGATGCGCGCTGGGACAGAACAGAAAGCACGCTCAGAATCTGTGGAATAAAATAGGCACCCCTGCTTTTGCTGACGGGAAAAGACCTGACCTGGGCATTGGATAAGCTGTATTTACTGACTAAATATAGATAGTTAGTCCTAATAAAGGAGAAATATATACAAACAGTCCAAACAAAGGGGAAGAGTCCCCGGTTATTTCATCATGCACATAACATGGAAGATTGCAGTGCAAGAATGTTATTCAAGGCAAGACAAGAAGCCATGGATGGAAACTAATCAAAGAGAGAAGTAACCTGGAAGTAAGGAGAAACTTCCTGACAGTGAGAAGGAAAAAGTGGAAGGGGGAGGAGGAGGAGAAGGAGGAGGAGGAGGTGAAGGGGGAGGAAGGTGGAAAAAGGTGGAGGAGAAGGAGGAGGTGTAGGAAGGTGGTGGTGGTGGAGGAGGAGATGGAGGAAGGAGGAGGAAGAGAAGGAGGAGGAGGAGGAGGGAGGAAGAGGGAGAGGAAGAGGGAGGGGGAGGGGGAGGAGGAGGAGGAAGAAGAAGAAGAAGAAGAAGAAGAAGAAGAAGAAGAAGAAGAAGAAGAAGAAGAAGAAGAAGAAGAAGAAGAAGGATCTTTACAGCCTTCGTGCATTCGTACAGCATACCAACTTGGTTACTTTTAACCTTGATTAGCTTTTCTCTTTCTGCGCGTGCATGTGTGTGTGTGTGTGTGGCTTTGCAAGTTGTCCCTGTTCAGTTGGATTATGATTCAGTGAACTGTGCCATCCCAGGAAATGAGTTATTCAGGAAGCAAATTAAACATGTGTGAATTTAGCCCAAGGGAATCTAATACCTCGGTAAGAACCCTTGACACACAATGATTACTGACTCAAATGCCCCAGAAGACAACAGAGAGATGACTATGAGATCAGCTTGTATAGCAAGAATGTTTATTAACCTCATGCTAACCTGTGTTTACATTTGGGATGAAATTACGCTTGTGCTTTTACCAAGGTTTCAATGCATCCTCTCCCTGCTACTTTTTTCATTGTGTCGTTGTGCAAAACGATCACTCGTTGGCTTCCGTTTCCCATAACTTTCTTTTCCGACTTCCATTCCCTGGTTATTTTTAATCAGATCCCTGTGTAGCCAGTTCTGATCAGTGATAGCCCCAATCTATTCTCTCTCTGATCTCTGATTAGTTTACCCAGAATCAATTACCTGTGTGATTAATCCGCAGCTCTTATGCGCTCCTACTCGCTGTCATTGATTTAATCTTTAATTTGAATTAATTCATTAAATTGATTAATTCAAGGCCATTAATTAATTTAATTAAATTTGGTTTCTGAGGCCTGAAGTCCTCTCTGATTGGTTGGGACCAGTCTGGAGTGCAAAGGTGTCAGGTTAAATGTATGACACCCTCCAGATGACTGCCTGGGATCAAAGCATTGATTTCAGTGGGTAGGCTTGCTACCTTTTTTTTAATTTTAAACATTGATTTAGCAGGGTACAAGTGCTAGGTTCCCCAAATCAATCTCTTTAAAAAACAACAACATTGAAATACTGCAGCCAATTTTGGTCACCCTATCACAAAAAAGATGTTGAGAGTTTGGAAAAAATTCAGAGAGGAGCAACTAAGATGATCCAAGGCCTGGAGACTAAAAGATAGGAAGAATGGCTGCAGGACTTGGGTTTGGCTAGTTTAAAGAAAAGAAGAAATAGGGGAGACATGAGAGCAGTGTTCTAGTATCTGAGGAGCTGTCACCAAGAAAAAAGGGATCAAGTTATTCTCCAAAGCACCAGGACAAGAAACAATGGTTGGAAAACGATCAAAGAGAGAAGCAACCTGGAACTAAGGAGCAATTTCCTGACAGTGAGGACAATCAACCAGTGGAAGAGTGGACTAGAAGACCTCTGTTATTCTGTTAAAGAAGGGATGTGGGTGGTGGTTTCAACCTATTCTCCAACACACCTGAAGGCAGAACAAGAAGCAATGGATGTAAATTAATCAAGGAAAGAACCAACCTAGAACTAAGGAGAAACTTCCTGACAGTGAGGACAATTAACCTATGGAACAGCTTGCCTCCAGAAATCGTGGGTGCTCCATCACTGGAGGTTTTAAAGAAGAGGCTAGACAGTCACTTGTCTGAGATGGCGTAGGTTCTCCTGCTTGAGCAGGGTGCTGGACTAGAAGACCTCCAAGGTCCCTTCCAGCTCCTATTCTATATAAAGTTCTTTCTAAATATTTTTGGGGAAATTCATTTTCACACATGCCCTGAGGAATGCTTGTATTTCATGTCAGAGTACAGATAGTCCACGATTTATGATCACAATTCAGCCCAAAATTTATGTTGCTAACTGAAACATTTGTTATCTTGACTCATTTGATGACCTTTCTTTTCCCTGTTGTTAAGTGAGTCACTGCAGTTGTTCAGTTAGTGATACGGTTGTTAAGTGCATCTGGCTTTACTCTGGACTTTGCTTGTCAGAAAGTTGCCAAGGGGATTGCGTGACCCCGGGACACTGGGAGCATCGTAAACATGAACCAGTCTGCCAAGTGTCTAAATTTTGTATAGATTTTATTAGTTTTTATGGGGTTAGGAATAAGGTGGGGTCGGGGTTGGGGTTAGGATTAAGGTTTTTTCAAGTAACATTCTCAATATTTAGCAAACGGCATAATGTCTGGGTTCATGTATTTAACAAACAATAATAGAAAATAGTTAATTATCATAAACAATATGTTAAATTAATCACTCAATAGCCTTCTTCTTGCTAATATATATTCAAAATTACATTCCTTTCTCTCTCTCATTCATCTTTCTAGCAATTGATAGAAATTATCCCATGTTCTAAAGTACACTGAGTCTTCTTTCTCTTTTATCTTTAAAGTCCATCTATCCATTTCTACACACTCTAGAATTTTCTTAATTTAGTCCTTCTGCAGCTGGTAAGTTTTCATTTTTTCACTGTTAATAATAATAATAAAGTTGGAAGGGACCTTGGAGGTCATCGAGTCCAACCCCCTGCTCAGGCAGGAAACCCTACACCATTTCAGACAATGGCTGTCCAATCTCTTCTTAAAAACTTCCAGTGTTGGAGCATTCACCGCTTCTGGAGGCAGGTTGTTCCACTGATTAATTGTTCTCACTGTCAGGAAGTTTCTCCTTAGTTCTAGGTTGCTTCTCTCTTTGGTTAGTTTCCATCTGTTGCTTCTTGTCCTGCCTTCAGGCGCTTTGGAAAATAGCTTGACTCCCTCTTCTTTGGGGCAGCCCCTGAGAGATTGAAACACTGCTATCATGTTCCTCCCCTCATCCTTCTCTTCATTTGGAAACTAACCAAAGAGAGAAGCAACCTAGAACTAAGGATAAAATTCCTGACAGTTAGAACAATTAACCAGTGGAACAACCTGCCTCCAGAAGCGGTGAATGCTCCAACATTTGACCTCAGCGATGCTACAACGATCATAAGGGTGAAAAACACTGATAAGTCACTTTTATCAATGCCTTGGTACCTTTGAACAGTCACTAAACAAACTGTTGTAAGTCAAGGATTACCTTTATATTATAGTTAGAAGCACTTTGCTGCTTCTGTAACACTTGTCATAAGTTTAGGGTTCATGGTACAGGCAGTCCTTGACTTACGACCATAAATGTCCCCCAAAATTTATGTTGCTAAGTGAAACATTTTATTAAGTGAACTGTTGTAAGGGCCAGGACTGCCTTACTGGAGAGATAAGTTGAACCCCATTAGGTAACAAATTATACTTCTGTTTTAAGAATTTCTAAACATAGAATATTGGAACTGGAAGACTTGATTCGATGGTACAACTATTAATAAGTTAGCTTTTGCTTTAGACACTGACTGATTGAATGTGTCATCAAGTCGAAGTTAACTCTTAGCAACCACGTAGATAGATGTTCCCCATGGTGATTAATCTGTAATCTGGTAATATTTTATATTTGGGTCCGTTTCCCAGCGTTCATTGCCAGTGTTTTGTCCTCCTGTTTCTCTATAAGCCTGCATTGTTTTATTTGTAATTTACACAGACTTATTGTGCCCTTGTATGTTTCTCTCCAAGTCTTACAGTCAAATATAGATTTGGGGGACGATATAGATTTAGATAGAAGAAACCTGCACCGTGAAGTTTGGTGAAGATTTGGAAAATTAACTTGGATGCTCAGTGTAGGAGGTGTGAATCAGTCAGACTGGTTCCGGAAAGGAAAGGAAAGATAAGAGAAGGAGAAATGAAATAATGAAATGAAATGAAATGAAATGAAATAAAAGGAAAGGAAAGGAAAGGAAAGGAAACGAAAGGAAAGGAAAGGAAAGGAAAAGAAAAGAAAAGAAAAGAAGGAAAGGAAAGGAGAGGAGAGGAGAGGAGAGGAAAGGAAAGGAAAGGAAAAGAAGGGAAGGGAAGGGAAAGGAAGGAAAGGAAAGGAAAAGAAAAGAAAAGAAAAGAAAAGAAAAGAAAGGAAAGGAAAGAAAAGGAAGGGAAGGGAAGGAAAAGAAAAGAAGGAAAGAAAAGGAAAGGAAAGGAAAGGAAAGGAAAAGAAAAGAAAAAGAAAAGAAAAGAAAAGAAAAGAAAGAAAGGAAAGGAAAGGAAAGGAAGGGAAGGGAAGGGAAGGAAAAGGAAAGAAAAGAAGGAAAGGAAGGAAAGGAAAGGTGAAGTAATGGTTAGCATTGATGAACAGCTTTGAATAGATACTTTGATCCTTTAAGGTGTCTCCATTTCTAATGGAAACCCAGCCAAAAATAAATAGGTGGGTTAAAATGAGCTTTAGACAAAGCTGAAAACCTAAACAGATTTATTTTATTTTTTTTAGCCAAAGAAAGAGAGACAATGGAGGGCAAAGTGTATTTAGGTCAAGGAAACTGAACAAAAACGGAAGGCAAAAGTTAGAATTTGGTCATTAATGTGTTGGAACTAAAGTACACAAGAAAGATTTGAACTTTTAGGGAAGTGATTTGGATGTTTGGATCAGTTGTCTAGAACATCTTTGAAAGTCTAATACAGAAGCGGGGTCAAAATTTGCATGTAGTCATCAAAAATGCATTGGGATTTTTTTTTCCTTGTAATGATACAGAGTCCATTCTTGTACTACGAAACCAGCACATTTGCCAGACCTTGGTAGCAGCCAAGACCTGTGTCTAATAAAATAAAGGCCTGCCTCATAGGGCTGGACAGCTCTTTGGAATTGAAGATCAAAAGGTGCTTGAGAGCATGTGGGGATCTGAATGTTGCCTATCTGCAACTTCTTAAAATTGTTCTGCCTTTCCTACTGACATGTGAATCTGGGAAAATTCTTGTCTGGTCTAAGAAGCTGCAGACTTCATGTATTCCAAATCATGTTTGGGTACTCTCTTTCTATGTTTATATAACCTCAGGTGCTCCAACAGCTTTGGAGTTGTCTCATTATATATATTCAAAGTTTCAGCTGCTTCTTTATATGTGTTTGGGGAGGAGGGGGAGGGGGGAGGGAGAGGGGAGAGGAGGAGGGAGGAGGAAGAGAAGGGTGGGAGGGGAAAGGAGAAGGAGGAGGGGGAGGGGGAGGAGGAGGAGGAAGAGGAGAAAGATGGAACAGAAAGGAGAAGGAGGAGGAGGAGGGTAGGGAGAGGAGGAGGAAGAGAAGGAGAAAGATGGGAGGGAAAGGAGGAGAAGAAGGAAGAGGAGAAAGAGGAGGAGGAGGAGGATGGGAGGGAAGATAGAGGAGGAGGGAGAAGAGGAGGATTGGGAAAGGGGGAGGAAGAGAAGGAGAAAGATGGGAGGGAAAGGAGGAGGAGAAAAGGGAGGATGGGAGGGAAAGGAGAAAGAGGAGGAGGAGAGAAGAGAAGGATGGGGAAAGGAGAATGAAGAGAAGGAAAAAGATGGGAGGGAGAGGAGAAGGAGGAGAAAGGGGAGGAGGAGGATGGGAGGGAAAGGAGAAAGAGGAGGAGGAGGATGGGAAGAGGATGAGGAGAAGGAGAAAGATGGGAGGGAAAGGAGAAGGAGGAGAAAGGGGAGGAGGAGGATGAGGAGGAGAAGAAAGAGAAGAAGAAAAGTGGGAAGTAAAGGGAGAGGAGGAGGAGGAGAGGAGGAGGAGGAGGAGGAGGAGAGGAGAAGGAGAAGAAGAAGAAGAAGAAGAAGAAGAAGAAAGAAGAAGAAGAAGAAGAAGAAGAAGAAGAAGAAGAAGAAGAAGAAGAAGAAGAAGAAGAAGAAGAAGAAGAAGAAGAAGAAGAAGAAGAAGAAGAAGAAGAAGAAGAAGAAGAAGAAGAAAACAGCATTATCAGATGCATATATGGGAAATTATTTTAATGTCTTCCATCACAACTTGAAAAGCAAAATATCCAAGTGCCTGCCAAACTATCAATTCCCGTTTAAAAAAAAAAATAAATGAATCAACCAATGCTGTAGAAGAAATCAACTACATCATTTATATATTTCATAAACAGAACAAATCTATTTGTTCATGTCCCCCACATAATTTTGAAAGAACGGATTTGACAGCTTGTCAGCCAATCTAATTCATGCTTTCAGCACCTTTTTCCTTCTGTCTCTGGGATGGATCCAGACCCTAGAAAATATATCTATGCATCTTAAAATATACATTAAAAATAAAGAATATGAATAGATAAGAATATATCAAATATATGCAGAAGAAGAAAAGATGGGGTCCTGAGGTTAACCAGCTCCCTCCTTCTAATTATGGAGAAATGTCTTCTCTTTTTTTATTATTCTTGTCTTATATGCAGGCTTTGTCATTTCATCTACCAGCACAAACGGCATAAAACAGCTGGACCAACCATTTTCAGATGCTTTCGCATTAAAATTGAAGTGGTGCACTCTTTCGCCAAGAGACTTCCCTAAACCTAGCATGCCTTGCATGAAATGAGCTTGCTTGCATGAGGTTGAAGCCAACGAATTCTAACAACGTGGCGTGGGTTTTCTGCTAAAAATATTCCACCATAATGGAGCTGTTTGAGGTGCTTCTTGCTCAGCTGTTAAAATCCGGGCTCCTGTGACTCTTCATCTGTCAGTGGAAGTTGCCACAGAACTTTCTCCCTGCACCAGATTTGAAACCTCCTCAAACTACCGGGAGCAACATAATGTTGCAATTAAGTCATGCCCGCATTGCTGGGTTCCGCTTCTGCAGACACAGTGGCTTTCTGCAGGCACGGGATTGCAGGTCTGTTGACATCCAGATGTCAACATTGTGGACCGGTGTTCATCTTGGGATGTGGCCATATTTGTCTAGCTGGGCAGAAGACTCGGGAAAAATGTTTGCAAACAGATGCATTAACAGAAGGATAGAATCAAGAGCACGTGAAGTATTAATACCACTTTACAATGCCTTGGTAAGGCCACACTTGGAATACGGCATCCAGTTTTGGTCATCACGATGTAAACAAAGATGTTGAGACTCTAGAAAGAGTACAGAGAAGAGCAACAAAGATGATTAGGGGACTGGAGGCTAAAACATATGAAGAACGGTTGATGGATTTGAGTATGTCTAGTTTAATGAAGAGAAGGACGAGGGGGGACATGATAGCAGTCTTCCAGTATCTCAGGGGCTGCCCCAAAGAAGAGGGAGTCGAGCTATTCTCCAAAGTGCCTGAAGGCAGGACAAGAAGCAACAGATAGAAACTAATCAAGGGACAAGACAAACTAAAACAAAGGAGAAATTTCCTGACAGTTAGAACAGTTAATCAATGGAACAACTTGCCTCCAGAAGTTGTGAATGCTGCAATACTGGAGGTTTTCTGTGAAGAGCTTGGACAACCATTTCTCTTAATAATAATAATAATAATAATAATAATAATAATAATAATAATAACAACAACAACAACAACAACAACAACAACAACAACAACAACAACAGCAAGAGAGAGTGATGCCCCCATGGAGAAGGAGGCAACAGAGGGCTGGGGAGAAGGGAGAAGAAGGAGGCATGGGGGAAACTTAGAATCTGAACAATTTTGTGAGCAAAGGTGTGTGAAAATGCCTAGGAGTGGGAATCAGGTTCGAGCAATTATTACAGAAGTCTGATAAACATAATAGAGAGGGGATTTCTTTATTGCATGTAATATGTAATAGTAATAATAATAATAATAACAACAACAACAACAAGAAGAAGTGCCTGGAGACAGCAGAATAGACGAGAAAGAACTGGAGAAGATAACAAAATACAAAGACCTACAAATAGAAATAGAAAGACTGTGGCAAAAGCAAGCAAGGGTAGTAACAATAGTAATAGGCTCCTTGGGTGCAATCCCAAAACAACTGGAGCACCACTTGAACACCATTGGCATTGACAAATTCGCTATTAGTCAATTGCAAAAGGCGGCCTTGTTAGGAACTGCTTCCATCCTGCGATGATACCTGTAATACTATCAAACATCCACATCTGCCTATCCCAGGTCCTGGGTAAGGACTCGATAGGTAGACAAAATGCCAAATCCAGTCTGAACATCTGGCTGACTGTGCAATGATCCATAATAATAATAATAATGATAATAATGATAATAATGATAATAATAATAATAATAATAATAATAATAATAATAATAATAATAATAATAATAATAATAATAATAATAATAATAATAATAATAATAATAATAATAATAATAATAATAATAATAATAATAATATAGCATTGGACAGGACCTTGGAGGTCTTCTAGTCCAACCCCCTGTTCAGGCAGGAAACTCTATACCATTTCAGAAAAATGGCTGTCCAGTCTCTTCTTAAAAACTTCCAGTGTTGGAGTATTCACAGCTTCTGGAGGCAGGTTGTTCCACTGGTTAATTGTTCTCACTGTCAGGAAATTTCTCCTTAGTTCTAGGTTGCTTCTCTGTTTGGTTAATTTCCATTCATTGCTTCTTGCCCTGCCTTCAGGTGCTTTGGAGAATAGCTTGACTCCCTCTTCTTTGTAGTAACCCCTGAGATTATGGGAGACTGCTATCATGTCACCCCTTGTCCTTCTCTCCAGTGATGGAGCACCCACAACTTCTGAAGAGAAGCCATTCCATTGATTGATTGTTCTCACTGTCAGGAAATTCCTCCTTAGACTTATATATTGCTTCACAGTGCTTTACAGCCCTCTTTAAACGGTTGACAGAGTCAGCATGTTGCCCCCAGCAATCTGCATCCTCATTTTACCGACCTCAGAAGGATGGAAGGCTAAGTCAAACTGGAGCCGGTCAGGATTGAACTGCTGGCAGTGAGCAGAGTCCGCCTGCAATACTGCCTTCTAGCCACTGGGCCACTCCAAAAGCCATAGAAGTCATCATAACAGACATCAGTCCAACCTTTGTACTTTCCAAAGCTGAGTGACTAGCTTAGGAGTCTGGATCCAGGATGGAGAATTGGGGCAGTATAAACTTTGGTGTTTTTTTTTTTAATTCTTTACCGCAGTGTGAGTGAACGAGACTGTCAAGTTTATGAGTAGCCAGCTTTGGCATTCTCCCCGAACGAGGTCCAAGAGAAAATGCAGAGTGCCCATTGCACTTTATGAATATGCAAGTAGGCATTACGAGAGCTACTCTCCTGAATGCAGCAGCCGAGCCACGGAGAGTTTCAGTGGATGGGTTTTCTGCCATCTGCCACCTGTTTCTGAAGGATAACGGTCGGCTGGTGTATCACGAGGCTTATTCTAAATGCGAGTGCGCTGTCTTACTTTCTTAAATTATGCAGCTCCGATGAGTGCATCTTTTGCTTTATTTCAATTGATACCAGATGCAAGGAGCCTGCATCAGCTACCTACTTGTGCAAAGCCAATCTGGGCAAATGGAGGAGAGCCATAAAGGCAGTTCTGATGCCAAAAAAAAACCTGCTAAATTTTGCCGTGCACTATTCCAGGAGGCAAAAAGCCAGCCTGACCCATAACATGACTTCCACCTCTGTCCACTGTAAACTTTGGCTTGAATTATAGAATCCTGGGGCAGCAGGGCACCTCGGAGGTCTTCAAGTCCTACTTCCCCACCCAAGAAAGGAGTCCTTGTACTGTGTCAAACAAATGGTTGTCCAATCTCTTTTGTGAAACTCTCCAGTTATGGAGCACCCACAACTCCAGGAGTCAAGCTGTTTCACTGATTAATCTCAGAGAAAGATGACCAGAGATAGGGGGAGGAGTCAAGTGGGGCATTAGTTTAGAATCTCTACATAGTCACAAGAGAATGAAGTCCAACCCCCTTTGAATGCTGTTGAATCTTATCTATTTTTCCTCAGGTGCATATTGTTAGTTGAGAAGATTCCTCTGTATAGGATTGAGCAATAAAACAATAAAGTGAAACTTTTACTGATGGACGTGATTGTTCCTGCCTGAATATTAATCCTTCTCATTGTCAGGAAATTCCTTCCAGGATAGATCTGCCTCTGAGGAGCTTCCCCCCATTGCTTCTTGTCCTGCCAAAAAGTGCTACAGAGAATAGATCAACATCTTCTTCCCCGAGGCACCCTTCAAGAGTTGGAAGATCGCTATTAGATCTTTCTTAAGCCTTCTCTTCATTAGATTAGACATACTTAAAAACAATGACTGTGAGAGGGACCTTGGAGTCCTATGGACGATCACTTAACCATGAGCCGGCAGTGTGTAGCAGCAGCCAAAAAAGCTAATACAATCCTGGGTTGCATAAACAGAGGCATAGAATCAAGACCATGTGAAGTATTAGTACCACTTTATAAAACCCTAGTTAGACCACACCTAGAATATTGCAGCTGATTTTGGTCACCATATCACAAAAAAAGATGTTGAGAGTTTGGAAAAAAAAATTCAGAGAAGATCAATGAAGATGATCAAATTCCAACCATGGAATTCTGGGTGTTTGAAGTCCACAAATCTAAATTGTCAAGTTTGGAGACACCTGATATTAGGAATTGTAGATCATGAGAGAGATGAAATTCCACTGAAAGTCAAGATATCTTCACCCATCCCTTCACCTTCAAAGTTCAAGAACATCCTACCCAACCCTAGAAGAGTTCTTCAAAGATCATTTTTCTTGAGAAAATAGAAATATATCTTTCATCACTATTAAATGAGAACTATTTTTTTAAGGTTAATCTTTCCCTTCTTTC
>CM077919.1:278990687-279115687 GCA_039797435.1 Crotalus adamanteus | reverse complement strand
AAGACAGTGAGTTCTAGTCCCACCTTAGGCATGAAAGCTGGATGGGTGACTCTGGGTCAACCACCAGGAGATGGTGAGTTCTAGTCCCACCTTAGGCATGAAAGATGGATGGGTGACTCTGGATCAATCACCAGGAGACGGTGAGTTCTAGTCCCACCTTAGGCATGAAAGCTGGATGGGTGATTCTAGGTCAATCACCAGGAGATGGTGAGTTGTAGTCCCACCTTAGCAACGGAAGCCAGCTGGGTGACTCTAGGTCAATCACCAGGAGACGGTGAGTTGTAGTCCCACCTTAGCCATGGAAGCTGGCAGGGTGGCTTGAAGCCAGTCACACTCTCTCAGTCCAAATCACATTGTTGTTGTGAAGAAAATAGGAGGAGGAGGTTAGGTTGGATACGTTCGCCGACTTATTTGTATAAATAATAAAGGCAGGATAGAAACAAACAAACAATGTCATTTTGCATAAACTGACGGTTGTGATGAGGGCATTTCCAAGGAGCAAAGTAAAGCTGAACAAGAAGACAAGAAGACGTTTCTGAAATATTCTGTTACTTGCTTTTTGAGTGGAGTTTTGTCTTTAGTATGGAGAAAGTTCATGGGGCTCTAATAAGGAGAAAATTAGCCTATATTTCAGTGGGGGGGTTTCAAAGATTTCCTTTTCACGCTTAGAATCAGCGGTGGAGCTGTTGAACTCAGCTTCTCGTTCCTCCCCTGTGAGATGGGGCAGCCTGGAAGCGGTTGCAAGGTGGATCTGCTCCTACGGGATTGGCAATGGAAATTGAAAATAAGAGCACTCTTTAGTTAAAGGCTGGCAATTTCCTGCTTTCCCAATTGCCACAAAATAAAGTAAAAAAAAAAAAAATTCCCTGTGTTTGGCAAATGTTTCTTCTATTTCCCAACACTCTGCATGAAGTTGCTTTGATAGTCTAATTGGCCCCGTGGATTTCACTGCTGCAATTTCAGATGGAACGAATGGACTCAGGTTGAAATCCATTCCTATTTATCCAAGGAGAAGGCCAATTTAAATCAATGGGACTGATTTTGAGGTGCACAATTGTTTTGCAGACCCCTCTCTCCTCCCCAAGTGTAGGTGATACCTTACAAATACATTTTTTGCCTATCTCTATCTCTACCTCTCTCTCTATTGCTCTCTCTATTGCTCTCTCTATTGCTCTCTCTCTCTCTCTCTCTCTCTCTCTCTCTCTCACACACACACACACACACTATATATGAATCAAACGCCCCTGAGACCCGTAGCAGAAAGAAGGATGTGATGAGGGTAAATATCATCGAAGGGGAGGGGGATACGAGGGTGTCAATAGACTTAAAAATTAACAACAAAGGGGCAGGTAGGAAGATCCAAAGGAACGACAGAAGAGAATGTAACACCAAAGAAACATCTGGAACATTAATTGACCGGCTGGCTTCTCTGATTATTCTGTTATTAAAATGTTCAGTTTTGGCGATAGTTCTGGTATTTTTAAAGTCAATTTCATGTCCTGTGGCTTTAAGGTGTTGGACCAGGGAAGATGTTGGTTCCTCTTTTTTGACTGAGTTCTTATGTTCTTCAATGTGTGCACTTATTCTTCTGTTGGTTTGTCCGATGTATGTGGTGGGACAAGCAGTGCATGGGATTTCATATACTCCTTGATTTTCTAACTCAATTTTATCTTTGGGGTTTCTTAGGATGGTTTTATCTATCTATCAATCTATCAATCTATCTATCTATCTATCTATCATCTATCTATCTATCTATCTATCTATCTATCTATCTATCTATCTATCTATCTATCTATCTATCTATCTATCTTTGAGAAGAAGCAACTCAATTTCATTTTTAATGTGTGCCATTGTGCCCACAGGAAAAAATGACAATAAAGGTTATCTAATATAAAACAGGGGCAAAACTCACTTTACAAAAGTCTCACTGAGCAACATGCATATGGGCTCTGTTGTTATAAATCAAGGACTACCTGTATTTCATTTTAAGCACTATAAAGACCTTTCAAATATTTCATTCAGATCCATCTTTTTTTTTAAGGTAATACTTCATACCATAATTTGGGGAAAATCCCTTTTTGTTGTTGTTGATAAACTGCAACCCAAAACCCACTTACGCATCGTGGAGTGCCGGGTAGGTGTGGTCCATTGGTTGGGTGTGGCCAATTGGCTGGGCATGGCCAATTGGGCAGGCGTGGCCTATTGGGTGGGCATGACCCATTGGGTGGGCATGGTTGCAATGGTAATGGCAGGCTGGATGGGACTAAAAAGTTCAATCAATCAATTCCAACTTTGCAAGATTTTTTTCCCTGCAAGAAGTTGAAATTGACTGAACCTGTTTTTTTTTTTTGCACATGATGGCGGCGGAGGCCTAAAGCGAAAAGGTTTTATAAAACCCAGCTGAAGGCCTAGAACTGGGGCGACAGCACGCGTGCCCACAGAGAGGGCTCTGCGTGCCGCCTCTGGCACCCGTGCCATAGTTTTGCCACCACTGCTCTATGTTCTAAATGTTTTCCATCTCTCCAGTTAGCAAGTTTCCCTTGCAGTGAGTTTTCTTCCAACTGATAACATGGACAGAAATTTGCTATGGTCCTTAATTGTTCTTAGTTGTATTTCATTTTTTTTTTCTTTGAAGTTTCCAAATTCTGAGAGTTAAGCCAACCACAGATCGGTGCTCATTCTACCTCTGGAAAAAAAAAATCAGCATTTGTTTATCTGACACTCTTACAAGTGTAAACAGCTGTACCTTCCAGGGTCGACAAGATGTTACAAGTGTAAAAACAGCCGCTGTGCATAATATCCATACTGGTGGTCTACAGGTGCACCAGCAATTATTCTCCCCTGTTAACTCCAAAAGCAGGTGAATAGAAGCTGAGGCTGAATGCAGTTGAATGGGAGGCAGGCCCCTGCCAATGGGAAGCCCCAGGAGTTTGCTTCCTTCACAGTTGCAATGTTAAGCCTCACAATGTTTGGGTTGAGTGGATTGTGTTGTATTGCTTTGCTTTTGAATTGCTTGCCGAAGGGGAAGTAAAAAGGAGAGGAGGAGGAGGAGGGGGGGGGGGGAGGAGGAGGAGGAGGAGGAGAGAGGGACAGAGGGAAGGGGAGGGGGAGGACTATGGGGTCCTTGATGCTCTTTAAGCTTGGTGGTTTTCTTGCAGACATTTCTTTACCAAAGTAGGTAGTATCATCAGTGCTAGAAGGGAGTTGGGTTGAGGAGGAGGAGGAGGAGGAGGAAGACTGTGGAGTCTCTGATGCTCTCTAAGCTTGGTGGTTTTCTTGCAGACATTTCTTTACCAAAGTAGGTAGTATCATCAGTGCTAGAAGGGAGTGGGGTTGAGGAGGAGGAGGAGGAGGAGGAGGGCAAATCAAAGTGTTTTACATACAGATACACAAATACACACATTCAATTTTTCATTCAATTTTTCTTTCCTTCCTTCCTTCCTTCCTTCCTTCCTTCCTTCCTTCCTCCCTCCCTCCCTCCCTCCCTCCCTCCCTTCCTCCCTGCCTCATTTCCTATTTCTTATAAAACAGTTGTAAGTGAGCGATCTTATATTTATCTTTCCCAAGCCTCCTTCCCTTTCCTGTAGACCAAACCTTGTAAATCATGGCCAATCTAATAATAGAAGTTTAATAACGCCTCCAGATCTGGAACCTTTCCCCACCTCTTCAAGCCTTTGTAGGCTCTACGGAGGCCTAATGTCTTGTTAAAAACTTTTTTTAAAAAACATATTAATTTTACAGTGACAGAGGGCTGATTAGCTTCTAAATTGTCGTGTTCCTATTTTTTAGAATGGCAATGCCCCTTATCATTCACACATACTTTAATTCCAGGATATTGATTTGTCTTGGTGTAATGCTGACTTTCCTTTCTTTGGCTGCCCTAAATTTTCTGTCGTTGTTTGAAGAACACCCACCTTTGTCTTTCCTTTTTATTCTCTGTCCTTCTCCTTTTATAGCTTCCTTCATTAGCTGTTCATGATGGAAGTCTATGGAGATTCTCCGTCTTCCAGGATCACGGTTGTCCCAAAGTTGCTTTTTCAGGAGGCAACTGGACTTTCTTGTTTATCTTTGAAGATATTTCACTTCTCATCCAAGGAGCTTCTCCAGCTCTGACTGGATGGTGGGGAATGGAAGGATTTATACTTCTTGCAGACCGCTGGTCATTTGCATTCTTTTAGAGAGCTGTGAGGCCACTTGGAGGTTTATCTGTGTCCTCAAGGTTACCTGAATGGTGCAAGTGGGTGTGGAACATCCTGCAGCCAAGAAGATTCCTCTCCCATTTGCACCACTCAGGTGATCCTGAGGACACAGACAAACCTCCAGGTGGTTGGAATGGACCTTGGAGGTCTTCTAGTCCAACCCTCTGTTCAAGCAGGAGATCCTATAGCATTCTGAACAAATGGCTGTTCAGTCTCTTCTTAAAAGCCTCATGGGGCATCCACAACTTCTGGAGGCAAGTTGTTCCATTGATTAATTGTTCTCACTGTCAGGAAGTTTCTCCTTAGTTCTAGGTTGCTTCTCTCCTTGATTAATTTCCATCCATTGCTTCTTGTCCTGCTTCCAGGTTCTTTGGAGAACAGGTTGGCTTCTCTTCTTTTGTGATAGACCCTGAGATATTGGAAGACTGCTATCATGTCACCCCTCATCCTTCTCTTCGTTAGACTAGACACACCCAGGTCCTGCTGCCGTCCATTATATATTTTAGCCTCCAGCCATCTAATCATCTTTGTTTCAAATCCAGACTTTTGCTCTGTGTGACCGTCATAGATTCAATGACAGCTGAGCATCCCTTTTCAAGAACTCACGTGAAACCTTTAGGAGAGCTTGTTTCACTTGATTCTTCCTTGGCAGACTTCATGTGGTGACCCAGGGCCCCGAATGGAGGCAAAGCAATTAGCTGGTCAGAACAATTGTCTTTGTAAGCATTGCCAACATTCACCCAACAGCCCCCACATATGCTGGCACAAGTTCAATAAAACAGTCAACAGAGTTAAACAGTTCTTTAAGGTAAAACGATAACAAAGTATGATCTTTTCGATGCCCAGCTTGCCTGTAACCTGCAAACTGCAAAACTGAGGACAGCAAGGAGAACTCAGCAGGAAACAAACTTGATCCAAAATACAAAGAGTCTAGGAACAAGACCTCACATCACAAGAGTTCACGTTTGTTCCCGGCAAATGCCCCACCCCACAGCGTCTCCTTAAATACCTACTCCCCAGGTGTGCCTTGTGGAGTTGGGCGGGATGGTCTCCTGCCGAGCAAGTGAGCCTGCCTCTGTTGTTCCCTCCTCCTCTCTGCCCTCCTTGCTCTGGGTTCTGGTGGGGAGGGGCCTTGCTCCTCGCCTGAACTCTGCCTTCCCTGTTCCAAACCTGAAGGGCCCTGGCCTGCTTCAACCTGCTCCTCCCCACAGTCCTCCAAAGCCACAGACCCCCCCTCGTGGGCCTCAACAGGGAACTCCATGTCTTCCTCAGAGTCAGGCTCGGACGGAGGCATGACACTTCACAAGGGGTACAGTGTTAATTTTCTTGTCTTGGTAATTGACCGAGGGACACTTCCTCTTGCTTTCCTCTCTTCCAGGAGCTACCCTGAGCCTCGGAAAGGAAGCAGGGCTATCCGTCCTAGCCAGCAAATGATTAATTCTGGCCTTTGGAGCTGAACATCTATGGAGGCTGCTTCCCAGAGGTATCGCTTAGCAAATTCCATCAAAAGTTCCTTTGCCAAACAGAAAGAGAACACAGAGGATGAGCTGCCTGTTGTGGTACTTTGATAATCAAATCGTTCGTTTTGCAGCCCTGAGGGAAAGCGTTGTGCAGCAGGATTCAACATATAGTTTAATTTCCTTATCTGATTGTTCCCTGCACATGAATGGGCTCCCATTTCCTGCTCTATTTCAAATTCCCTTACACAATTCAAATGCCCAGGCAGCGTTCCTGGGACTGTTGGATTTGATATCTTGACGATGAGAGAATTATTATTATTATTTTTCTTATTTTACCTTAGCATGTATATTTCTAAGAGTTGATTAATCCGTGGATTGTAGCCTAAACCTCCTCATACATTTTTGGATTCTCTTCTGAAGCTCTTTTATTTATTTTTTTTGTTTTTCTGATTTCATTCTTCTGGCTGAAATTGAATTCAAGTTTCCCTTTTGGTCTGTAATTCAGGCAAGTGGCTATTTTATTTCAATCTCCAATCTGGAATTTGCAAAGAATAGCTCATCAGCCAAATATATCAATAGAAGAGAATATTTGTAGCTCAGGGTTAAACTTGTGGGACCCTTGGTAATCTCTGAGCTTGGTTGTTTTCTTACAGATGTTACATTATCTAACCAAATAACATGATCAGTGCTAGACGGATTAGGATTAAGAGTGGGAAAACCCCACTCCCTTCTAGCACTGATGATGTGACCTAGTTGGGTAATGAAATGTCTCCAACAACCAGGCTCAGAGAGCACAAAGCACACGACAGTCCCATATTTGAGGAGCTGTCACAGAGAGGAGGGAGTCAAGCTATTCTCCAAAGCCCCAGAAGGCCAGACAAGGAACATTGGATGGAAATTAATCAAGCACAGAAGCAACCTGGAATTAAGGAGAAATTTCCTAACCGTGAGAACAATCAGCTGGTGGAATGGCTGGCCTTCCTGGATGCTTCATCACTGGAGGGTTTCAATAAGAGATTGGACAGCCACTTGTAAAAATGGTGTAGGATCTTCTTCTGAGCAGGGACTACAGTAGATAACCCACGAGGTGCTTGCCAATTCTGCTATTCTGTATTCTGAATTCATTCCTCCTCCTCCTCCTCCTCCTCCTCCTGTTCTTCTCGCTCCTCCTCCCCCTCTTCTTCCTGCTTCTCCTCTTCCTGCTGCTCCTCCCCTTCCTTTTTCCTGCTCTTACTGCTCCTCTTGCCCCTCCTCCCCTCCCTCTCCTCTTTTTCTTCCTCCTCCTCATGCTCCTTCCCTTCCTTCTCGTCCTCCTGTTCTTCCTGTTGCTCCTCCTCCCCCTCCCTCTCCTTCCTGCTCCTCCTCATCCTGCTGCTCATCCCCCTCCTTCTCCTCCTCCTCCCCCTCCTCTTCCTCCTCCTGCTACTCCTCTTCCTCATCCCCCTCCCTTTCCTTCTCCTCCTGCTCTTCCTGCTCCTCCCTCCCCTCCTCCTCTCCCTCTTCTCTTCCTCCTCCTCCTCCATGCCTCCTCCCTAGTTATTTGTCCCTCTTTCCATTTTTTGTGCTTGTCCTTTTTGTCATTCAGTTTGTCAGAGAGATCTTTGTGCAGCCATGCTGATTTCTTCTTGAAATTCTTGTTTTTCTTTTTCACCGGTATTGTGCTGGACTGAGCTTTTATGATCATATTTTTCAGAGTTTTCCTCACTTCTTGCTTCTTGAGTTGTTTTCCCTTTTAGGATTTTCATTCATGGGATCTTTCCTAGGTTCTCTCTGAGTTTGTTAAAATCAGCTCTTTTGAAGTTTAAGACACTTGTTGGATTATTTTCTATTGCCTGTATTTGCATTATATTGAATTCCAAAAGTGGTTACTTTTATCCAAGGTTCCGGCAACTTCAATTCCCTCTATCATTTTTCTCTATGAGTAAGAATTAGGTCCGGTATAGTTTTACTTCTAGTTCCCTCCTCCATCTTTTGGATGACAGTTGTCAGCTAGGTTGGTTAGGAATCTGTTTGATCTCCCACTTGTTGCAGAGTTTGTCTCCCAGTTGATATCTGGATAATTGAAGTCACCCATTACTACTGTGGTGTGCTTCCTGCATGCATTTGTTAATTGGTTGGCAAAGAGTTCATCTATTTTTTTTTCTGATTGGCTGGATAGCCTGTAATATATACCTATGGCAATGTCACTCTTTTCCCCTTTTATATTGACCCATATACATTCTGGAGGGATTTTATCTTTGATCACATGCATTTCTGTAGATATGTAGCATTCTCTTACATATAGTGCAACTTCCCCTCCTCTTTTTGTAGATCTGTTTCTTTTGAACAATTTGTATACATTCCCCTGTCCTAACCACTTTCTACAGGGGGTCGATCGAGAGCATCCTGTCATACGGCATCACAGTCTGGTTTGGAAGCATCCCTGCTTCAGACAGGAAGGCGGTGCAGAGAGTGGTGAGGATGGCCAAAAAAGATCATTGGCAGCTCCCTCCCTCCCATCCAGGACATAGCACAGAAGCGTTGCTTGAGCAGGGTCCGCAAGATTATCTGGGACACTACACATCCTCTTCATGACCTGTGTTCCTTGTTACCTTCTGGGAGGAGGGGGCTTCGTGGTATCCGTAGCAGAACATCCAGATCCAGGCATAGTTTCATTCCTTACAGCATTAACCTCTCAAGCTTCCTCCTTCCGTTATATATTCAAGATAGACAGTGTTTAATATTCATATGTTATGTATATGTAGGGGTGTGCGTTTATACATATGTTGTACATAGTATGTTTTAGGTGTGTGTCGTGTATGTGTTTCACATTGAGAGCAGGCAACTAAATTTCATTTTTGATGTGTGCCGTTGTGCCCACAGTAAAAAATGACAATAAAGGTTATCTTATCTCATCTTATCTATCTTATCTTATCTTCTCACTTAGCAACATAAATTCTGGGCTCTATTCTGGTCTATTGAGGACTGCCTGAAAAAGGCTATACACTTCATTATTTCAAAGAGTGGGATATAAGAGATGTATAAAATCAGGAAGGTTTGGAGGCCAACTGCTGAAACTTTGGATCTGGTTAATCTGATCATGATCTTCTAATCTAACTCTTCATCTGCTCCAACTTTCTGCTCAACTTCCACCTTCCAGATTTAGCAAGATCTTTGTCAGATGCTGCCAAATAAAAGGAACAGAGAGGAAAAAAAAAACATAGAGTGACGAGCATCTGTTCCTTCCCATCATTTCGTAATAAAATGGAGTTTGCCATATTGACAGGACAAGCTGCAGAGAGAAAGAGCGGAAGGAATAAATTCAGGAAAATAAGTCTCTCCGAACTGGTTGCACCTCTAAAAACTGACATTATGCTAGGGAACCATAGACAACACCTTGTCAAAAAAATGGAAGAACCAGAAACAGCCCAATTGTCATATCTGACAGAGCTGTGTAATGAGCTCAAGAATGCTGAAACTGTTAAAAATGTTTTTCCCCTCCCCATTACTTTTGGATGATGCCAGGTGTGCGAGTGTGTGCATCTTTATAAAAATATACAAACCTGCATACATAATACATACATACATATATAGATAGACAATACAGATAGATAGATAGATAGATAGATAGATAGATAGATAGATAGATAGATAGATAGATAGACAGACAGATAGATAGATAGATAGATAGATAGACAGACAGACAGATAGACAGACAGATAGATAGACAGATGAACAGATAGAGATGATAGAGATAGAGATAGATAGATAGATAGATAGATAGATAGATAGATAGATAGATAGATAGATAGACAGACAGACAGATAGAGAGATAGAGATAGAGATAGATAGAGACAGACAGACAGACAGACAGATAGACAGACAGACAGATAGACAGATAAAGAGATTATCAATGAGATAGAGATATAGACAGACAGAGTTGATAGATTAGATAGATAGATAGATAGATAGATAGATAGATAGATAGATAGATAGATACAGACAGACAGACAGACAGACAGACAGACAGATAGAGATGATAGAGATATAGAGATAGATAGAAACAGACAGACAGACAGACAGATAGACAGACAGATAGACAGACAGATAGACAGACAGATAGATAAAGAGATGATCAATGAGATAGAGATATAGACAGACAGACTGAGAGAGTTGATAGATAGATTAGATAGATAGATAGATAGATAGATAGATAGATAGATAGATAGATAGATAGATAGATAGATAGATAGATAGATAGATAGATAGATAGACAGACAGACAGACAGACGGACAGATAGAGATATAGAGATAGATAGAGACAGACAGACAGATAGACAGACAGACAGACAGATAGATAGATAAAGAGATTATCAATGAGATAGAGATATAGACAGAGTTGATTAGATAGATAGATAGATAGATAGATAGATAGATAGATAGATAGATAGATAGATAGATAGATAGATAGATTGACAGGCAGGCAGGCAGGCAGGCAGATAACAGAGATACATATAGATAAAAAGGAAAAAAATGAGATATACTGGCTGCATACAAAATTCAACTGCTCTGCTCTCCAAATCTTATTACTCTGACTAGTGTCAAAGCTAGGGATATAGAGTTTTGCTACTCATTATCTTGCAACCGGAAGACCAAAGAGCAAGACTGGTATACTGCAGTCACTAAACATGAATCCAAAGACATTCCTGATTTGACATCCTAGGGGAGTTTTGCCCAGGAAGACGTGATTGCCTCCACTTTCTGATCCAGCTAGATTGTTTCTTCCCTTCTTTCATAGATGCTTGCTGGGAATGGAGACTTACAATGAACTGCCTTGTTTCAGCATTTCCACATATAGAAACTCGCAGTCTTGCCTCTCTTAGAGGGCAAGGCAAGACGCAATGGGTGGGAGCTTGTAAAAAAGAGAAGCAACCTAGAACTAAGGAGAAATTTCCTGACAGTTAAAACAATTGAACAATAGAAAGGCTTGCCTTCCGAAGATGGGGGTGCTCCATCATTGAAGATTTTCAAAGATAGACTGGACAACCATTTATCCAGAGTAGTATAGGGTCTCCTGCTGGAGTAGAGACTTGGACTAGAAGACTTCTGAAGTCTTTTCCATATCAATGTATGATTCTATAGCAGTGTTTCTCAACCTTTTTAATGCCGCGACCCCAACCGGTCATAAGTCGAGGACTACTCAACCGGTCGTAAGTCGAGGACTACTCAACTGGTGCAGCACCGTTTGCAGAATGGGACTTTTGGCGGGCTCAGCAGGGCAGAGACAGCCTGGACAATTCCTATTGGCTTTTGAAAGCCAATAGAATTAGACTCTATTCAAGAGAGTCTATTCTATTGGCTTTCAAAAGCCAATAGAATAAAAGGGAGTAGCACAGCTAAGGAAAAGGGGGAAAAAATGGCGGACTGTGTTGTTTGGCGACCCCCGTGAAATGGTCGTCCGACCCCAAATGGGGTCCCGACCCACAGGTTGAGAACCACTGTTCTATAGTCTATGTTCCTCTTAAGGGCTCTTATACATCTTGTATATCTTTATTACTAACTTGTGGGATTCCCAACAAGAGTTGTTGAATGGTAGATTTTTAATGCTGGTTATAAACTTTATAGTCACTCAAATCTTAGCATGCTAAGGAACCAGATTTGTTAGCTAATCTGCTGAGCAGTATGTGGGAAGAATATAGATGCTTTTAGTTCTTCAGGATCGATATCCATGAGTATCAATGCCCCCAATTGTTACTATATTCTGCAGGCATCTTCCAGACGTCATCTTCCATTTGACTCTATTTTTTACTAGAGTCTGCAAAACAAAAAAGCCCTATCTGTCATCACTTGCATCATCTCCAAGTATGCATCATGGCCTTACAAGGACCTTAAGGAGTTCTTAAAAACTAAAATGTGCTTTGTTTGAAAGTGTTAAAAGGAGAAAGGGAAGGAGAAAGAGAAGGACAATGGAAAGGAAAAAGGAAAGATAAATGGAAGGAGAAGGAGAAGATGGAAGTGGAGAAGGAGAATTGAAAGGGGTAGGAGGAGAAGGAGGTGAAAGATGGGAAGTGGAGAGGGGGAAGAGGGAGGAGAAAGGGAAGAGGAGATGGAGAAGTATGGGAAAGGGGAAAATGAGAAGGATGGAAGAAGGAGAAGGATGGGGAGAGGAGGAGAAGGAGAAGGAGGGAGGAATGAGGAGGAGAAGAATGGAAGGAGAAGGAGAAGAAGAAAGGGAAAGAGAAGGATGGGAGGGAGAGGGGAAGAAGAAAAAGGGAGTAGGGTGAAAGAGAAAAGGGAAGGGGGAGGGAGGAGAAAGAAACAGAGATTAAAAGATAGTTTGTCAGAAAAGAGGGGCAAGATACACAGTACATAATAAGCTGCAACTTCAAATGAGTGCATATTTTGGATTGTCTGTCCCTCCAAGGCAGCCATTTTGTGTGAGTGCCCATAATATATTCTCAGCCTTTCAATGGTGCCATCTGACCCACAAAACTTGGCGCCTCTCTCTTTTAAAAACATGGCTTTATTTAGCGCTTCTCCAGCTGAGGGTTTCCCATTTCTTAAAAGGCACAACCACACTCTCACACCCGCCCTGTTGAGCTTGAAAAGACAGTTACTTCCTTCCATTTAAGTTGGATTTCCAAATTTTGCCTGGAGTCAGAGCCCACTTTGCTTAATTAGCACATTTCCACAGATCCAGATGTCTTTTCTGTCCATGTGGATTAAATAATGGATAGTTTTCCTGTCGAGGAGCTGGTGCTAATCCGGTGAATAACGGCAAAAATAAAATCCCACTTCCTCTCTCTTTAAGGGAAAGACACTCCCAGACACACGTTCACACCGACACATACAGAGGGAGAAAAATCACTTAATGGTCGTGACTAATTAAATTCTCACTCCAGTCATGATTAATGTAACAAATAATTACAGTTTAGATTTAATATAGATACAACTAATTGTTCTGTCCACAGCACATCATGACTAACAATTAAGCAGAGCTTCTCAAGTGACAGAAGAGAGTTCCACCTCATCTTGGGTTTTGTCTTGTATGGTGGAAAAAAGGCAGCATCTGTTGGCCTTCTTTTCAAATTATCAAATTCTTGCATAGGCAGGAGAGGAGAGGAAAGGAGAGGAGAGGAGAAGAAATGGGAGAAGAGAGGAGATGGGAGAGGAGAGGAGAGGAGAGGAGAGGAGAGCAGAGCAGAGCAGAGCAGAGCAGAGGAGAGGAGAGGAAAGGAAAGAAAAGGAAATGGGAGAGGAGAAGAGAAGAAATGGGATAAGAGGAGATGGGAGAGGAGAGGAGAGGAGAGGGACAATGACAACGAGAAAGGGAGAGGAGAGGAAAGGAGAGGAGGAGAAGAAATGGGAGAAGAGAGGAGATGGGAGAGGAGAGGAGAGGAGAGGAGAAGAAATGGGAGAGGAGAGGAGAAGAAATGGGAGAAGAGAGGAGATGGGAGAGGAGAGGAGAGGAGAGGAGAAGAAATGGGAGAGGAGAGGAGAAGAAATGGGAGAAGAGAGGAGATGGGAGAGGAGAGGAGAGGAGAGGAGAAGAAATGGGAGAGGAGAGGAGAAGAAATGGGAGAAGAGAGGAGATGGGAGAGGAGAGGAGAGGGACAATGACAAAGAGAAA
The DNA here is from genome assembly GCA_039797435.1 of Crotalus adamanteus. Classification (NCBI taxonomy): domain Eukaryota; kingdom Metazoa; phylum Chordata; class Lepidosauria; order Squamata; family Viperidae; genus Crotalus; species Crotalus adamanteus. Next base: position 279,102,419 of record CM077919.1, on the reverse strand, counting down.
GGGAGAGGAGAAGAGAGGAGAGAATAGGGAATGGAATGGAATGGAACAGAGTGGAACAGAATGAAATGGAAGAGAATAGGATGGAGCAGAACAGAATAGAATAATGGAATTGAAAGGGACCTTTGAGGTCTTCTAGTCCAATCCCCTGCTCAAGCAGGAAACTCTATACCATTTCAGACAAATAGTTGTCCAAACTCTTCTTTAAAATCTCCAGTGCTGGAGCATTCACAACTTCTGGAGGCAGGTTGTTCCACTGATTGATTGTTCTCACTGTCAGGAAATTCCTCCTTAGTTCTCAGCTGCTTCTCGCCTTGAGTAGTTTCCACCCGTTTCTTCTTGTCCTGCCTTCAGGTGCTTTGGAAAATAGATTGTGGCAGCCCCTTAGAGTCTGGGAAGGGTACCAAATTGGCTTATGGAGAACATGTTGCCAATATTTATTTATGAGACTTATATACCGCTTTAAGTGCAAGCACTCTCTAAGCGGTGTACACCAGTAAGCAATGTATATATATATTTACATTGCCCCCAACAATCTGGGTCCTCATTTTACCTACTTTGGAAGGATGGAAGGCTGAGTCAACCTTGAGCCGGTGAGATTTGAACCGCTGACCTGCTGAACACAGTCAGCTAAAGTGGCCTGCAGTACTGCACTCTAACTGCTGCGCCACCTCGGCTCTTTTATGTGATTTTTCCACCCTCGGTATAATCAACACCAGTCCGTTTGACTTGGTTGTGATTTGGTCATGGATTGCATCACTTCCCACTTGCTGGGGGCCAATCATAAGCAACTCTTCCTTCCAGCAGTTGAGTAGAACATGGACCATGAAAAAGTTGGCCCTAGAGAGAAGAGATGTAGCTTAGCTTACCCCTGATTAATTAGTTTTTACTTAAATCAGTGAGGTTGTATTCCATGTTCTGTTTTCAGTGGAGATACTCATGAGCCCCATCTTCATGTGGAAGAGGAAATATCAAACACCAGTCAGAGAGTTGGGTCAAAACTGAAGCTTCCAAACTTTCATCTCTGAAGACCTTCCATTGCCAGCTAAGGAGGGTTTGGACAAGATGTTGGCTTCATGTCCACACAAATGCTACTAGGAACAATCCCTTTTCCTACTGTTTTTCTTTTTTCCTCCTCCAGGCATTTCACTTTTCAGGTGAGAACAGAACCTGGCAGATCATTTTATTCTTGCCTGAAATTACTTCCAGTATTTTTATTTAAAAGGATCGGCGGGAACATCTGACGTAGTGGCAGTAGGCATTCTGCTAGAATTCAGTGATTCAGTCTGAAAAAAAAAAGAGCTACATTTTATGGGATCAAGAGATCCTAGTGCAATGATAAGCTTGGAGATTTTTCAAGCCTTAGTAGCAAACAGTACATAATGCTATTGATCTAAAGGGTAGAATATTGATTGGTTAAGAATAGAATGGAGCTCAGCTCTTAGCTGATCTTGAAAAGCTAAGCAAGGGTAGATTCCAGATAGGAGAGCTGGATGGGAAACTACTTGGGAGAGGAAGGAAGGAAAGAAAGCAGGAAGGGGAAGGCAGGCAGGCAGGCAGGGAGGGAGGGAGGGAGGAAGAGGGAAGGTAGGAAGGAAGGAAGGGAGGGAGAGAGGGAGTAGGAAGGTAGGAAGGAAGAGGGAAGGAAGGAAGGAAGGAAGGAAGGGGAAGGGAAGGAAGAAAGAAAGAAAGGAAGGAAGGAAGGAAGGAAGGAAGGAAGGAAGGAAGGAAGGAAGGAAGGAAGGAAGGAAGGAAGGAAGGAGAGAAGTCAATGAAGATTACCTTCCATATTCTTTCCAAGAAGACTATGGTTGTCTCCATGAAATCTCTAGAAGCTGACCTTAATTTCAAGGAGACTTTAATTAATTAAGGTAATTAATAATAAAAAACCCTTTCCCTTTAACCTCTGATTAAAAACAAACCCAGATGGTAAACTCTTATTGCATCAGCCACTTTGCTAACTGAAAAGAAATCCATATGACCACATTGATGTGTTAAGGAGGAACGGTAGGAGCCATAAACTACCAAAGACAGAGAAGAAAGTTGAGAATATATATAGGATATATATATAATATAACAATAAATAACTGGAGTATACTCTTCCCGGAGATCGAAGATTGCATCATTGAACAAATATGCCTGGGATTCGTATTTTTATAATCATTAAGGATATATATATATATATAGTTGTCCAGTTTTTCTTTCCCGTGTGGCCAAATTACAAAAGTGTCATCTACATATCTGAGCCAGAGTTTGGATTTGTGTTCAGATTTGTCTAAGGCATTGGTTTTGAAGTGTTCCGTGTATAGGTTTGCGATGATGGGTGAGAGGGGGGATCCCATAGGTGCTCCTTCTATCTGTTTGTATCTTTGTCCATTGTGGATGAAGTATGCATTGGTTAGGCAGTAGTTGGTCAGATCTAGGATGTGCTTAGGGGGGTTGTATTTGTTTTGGATAGCTGTCAGGGCTTCTTTGATAGGCACTTGGGTGAAGAGGGGTATGACATCGAAGCTCACAAATAGGTCGCTGGGTTGTAGGTTTTGTTTCTTTATTGTTTCTATGAAGTGGAGTGAGTTTTGTACGTGTGAGGAGATGGATTCTGTGTAGGGCTGAAGTTGTTTGGCGAGAAATTTGGCAAGATTCTGTAGAGGTGAGCCTATGGAGCTGACTATGGGTCTGAGTGGTGTTCCTTCTTTGGGGAGGCCATAGAGCTTGGGGCATCTGAATGATTCCTCTCTGGGTATGATTCTTTGCTGGATATCTTCACTGATGGGAGAGGGTTTTTGTTTTTTTTGATACACCTGTCGGCCCAAATATGGGAGGAAGAAATCTTTTGCCTGTTAGCAATCCCATAATTTAGCAATTTTGTTCTTCTAACTTAGCAGATGCCCCCTGGTACAGGCGAATTCCAGTTTGTAGAGTGTTAACATCCAATTTTAAATTCCCAACAGGGCAAGGCAAAAATCTCTGCTCCAAAGGCAGGATGGAGGTGAATTTAACACTTCCCAAAACAGTAATTGGACCTTTCAGGTACATACATAGTTCCATCGACCTTCCCGTTTTATGAGTCTTTCCACTTCTGCAAGAACAGAAAGTAACTTCTATGAGAACTTGGATGGAAGAAATGCGATTCGAAAGAGAGGATGGGTGAACTATTTTGCATGGCACATCCTAGATCACCTTCTTTTTTGCAATTCATCTAGGGCAGTGGTTCTCAGCCTGTGGGTTGGGACCCCATTTGGGGTCGAACAACCATTTCACGGGGGTCGTCAAACAAGGCTGTCCGCCATTTTTTCCCCCTTTTCTTTGGCCACACCCCTGGTACCCGGTGATGTATAAGTGGTTGGGAGTCACCACAACATGGGGAACTGTATTATGGGGTCGCGGCATTAGAAAGGTTGAGAACCACTGGTCTAGGGGTTGTTTTAATGGGGGTGACCTTCTTTCAATGGTCCCTAGGGAATTTCTCCAATGGCTTCAAAAAATAATGCTAGGCAAGGTTCTTGTACTATAATTCCCCTTAGGATTGAATAAATGTAGTCCAAATTTAATTCACATTCATTGGAACTTAAGGGAAATTAAATATAATGAACGTCATTAGCTTTGGAAATAGTACAATATTATTAGATTCTGTCCAGTTCTTGGTGTCTCTTGGGTGAGTTTTCTACCACAGATATGAGTGATGTTCTGCTAGTATGGTCATTGCAGCAAGTAAAATTATAATATAGACCAAGGCAGCTGAAGTACAAATTGCTTAAAGATTTCAGAACTGTCTTCGAAAAAACAAAACAAAACTATGAAGCACCATTTGAACATCACCGTCATTGACAAAATAACTGTCAATTTCAAAAGGCAGCTTTACTTGGAACAGCTTACACCCTACAAGGAGACCTTCAGTATCATAAAACATCAGCCTATCCCAAGTTGCTGGGAAGGCTTGATAGGTAGATAAAAATACCAGATCCAGTCTAAACATCTGGCTGAGATGTTTAGTAATGAATTGTGCTTCCCTTCTCCATGACACGGGAAACCATTAAAGATGTCGGTGGGAGTTTGACACTGGATGAGTTAGGAGAACCACCTGTCTCTTGTTATCATCCACATCATGACCACCATCACCTCCATCATCAGATTAACCTTCCATCTGTCCGGAAAAGAAAATTTTTATTTTAAATCCAACTTACAAATAAATCTAGATTCAGTAGGTCTTGAGAACAGAAACTTGGAATAAAGGACTAGGGCACTTTTGAAATCCTTGTTTCAGGACCGTGCCCATGTCAGACTTAATTTGGACTAACAGCTCAGATTTAGACTTGTTCTTTAGTTGCCAGAATGTAAAACTTCGACAAATTGAATTTGCCCATCATACTGGCCCAAAAAAAAAAAAGTTTTCAGTAAGGCTTTGATTCAAGAATATCTAAATTCCTTTGGTCCACAGCCAGAAACTTAAGTATGCAGAAGCAGAGATGGAGAGGGAGGCTTAAAAATAACCACTTGGCTTGTATATTTACCAAGGAGAACAGATGCTGATAATACATTGTGTTCCAATAATTTCCAGGAACTCTTGATCTATGTGCAAAGGGGAAGGAAAAAAAAAAGTTTGGATTTCTGAAACTTGGGTGGAAAAAAAAAATATTCAAAGACATTCTATTTCACCTTAGCTTGTCTTTCCAAGACCTTTGTTGGCAAGCAGCCACAATTCCCCTGACTTTTGACAGTGTTGTGACTTGTGGGTTTTTATTTTTAGCATGGATAAAACCTGAAAAGGATCACTCGGACGTGTGAGGCATCACTCTGGTAAACTCAGAAGTGGAAACAAGAGATCTGCTTGCCGTGTGCCCCAGAGACCTGTCCAACATCAAAATACTCATGAATATGTAGACTTACAGAGATGCATTCAAAAGGATCTATTCTGGCCAATATGTGGCATTTCCCTTCTTTGGATTAATATTTACATTAATATTTACATATTGCCAGAGGTCTCTAAAAGGGGCTTGGGAATACATTCATATAATGGGGGAACACAAAGGAAAGGTTTAGAGATCTGGAGACAGAGGGAGAACATAGAGTAGGTAAAAGAAGGAAAATGGAGAGAGGGAAAGAGAGAGAGTGTGTGTGTGTGAGAGAGAGAGAGACAGAGAGATTTCTCAAACTAGTCAACTAAGATGTGTGGACTTCAGCTTTCTGCATGGACTTCAATTCCCCGTTGAAGTCTCTGCTGGAAATTGAAGTTTATATAACTGAAAAGTTGACAGATTTTGGGAACAGAGATGTAAATTGTGAGAATATGACAGTCTGTCTGTCTCACACTCATACACATATGCTCTATCTATGTCTATTTGTCTATCATCTATCATGTCTGTCTGTCTATCTATCTATCTCTATATATCTCATCTGTCTCTCTCTCTCTCTCTCTCTTTCTCTCTCATACACAAATCTGTCTATCCATCCATATCTATCTATCTATCTATCTATCTATCTATCTATCTATCTATCTATCTATCCATCATCCATCCATCCATCCATCCATCCACCCACCCACCCACCCACCCACCCACCCACCCACCCACCCACCCACCTACCTACCTACCTACCTACCTACCTACCTACCTACCTACCTACCTACCTACCTACCTATCTATCTATCTATCTATCTATCTATCTATCTATCTATCTATCTACCCAATCCATCATCATCATCATCACCATCATCATCATCTCTCTCTCTCTCTCTCTCTCTCTCCCTACCTACCTATTTTCGCTAAGCGAACTGGTGTCATATGCCATCTATAAAACATCTTGTATACATTTTCTTTATACGCTGCTGCTTTCGTAAGCTTAATATTTTTATCCCAAAGTTTTTGACAGTCTTCTAAATCTATAGAATATCCAAAATTCTTTGCCCATACTATCATTGTCTCTTTCACTTGTTCTTCTTCCATCTTCCAATTTAGAAGATATTTATAGAGTTTCTTAATCAAACTCTCGTCCGTTTTTAACAAAATTTTATCTAATGGAGACTGTTCTTTATAAAATCCTGTTAATTTTAAATCTTTTTCGTATTTTGTTTGAATTTCCAAATAGGACCACCATGTTAAATCAATACCTTGTTGTTGAACAGTTTGCCTGTCCTTAAGTTTTCCATCTTTATCCAAAATATCTTTATAACTAACCAGTTTATCATACTTAATCAGGTTTGGGTAAACAAATGCTTCCATTGTTGAAAGCCACTCAGGTATTTTCATGTATATTTTATGTCTGATTTTCTCCCATTCTGAAAGTAGTATGTTTCTTATGGCATGATTTTGAAAGTATTTATGCGCTTTAGTTTTCTCATACCATATAAAAGCATGCAAACCGAGTTGAAGATTGTGTCCCTCTAAATAAAGCAATCTTTTATTTCTCAACACAATCCATTCTTTGAGCCAAAGCAGAACAGCTGCTTGATGGTAAAGTCTCCAATCTGGAAGTCCAAATCCCCCTCTTTCTTTAGCTTCTTGTAAGAGTTTACATTTGATTCTAGCTTTCTTTCTTTGCCATATAAATCTTAAAATCATTGCATTTAGATCATCAAAGAATTTCTTACTCAATTTAATGGGAACTGTTTGGAATAGAAAAAAATAGCTTTGGTAGACTATTCATCTTGATAGTCGCTATTCTGGTGCTCTGAAGAATAACTTGAACCCTCTTTTTTGTGGCAGCTCCTGAGATATTGGAACACTGCTATCATGTCGCTCTCTATCTCTATCTCTATCTCTATCTCTATCTCTATCTCTATCTCTATCTCTATCTCTATCTCTATCTCTATCTATCTATCTATCTATCTATCTATCTATCTATCTATCTATCTATCTATCTATCTATCTATCTATCTATCTATCTATCTATCTCCAGGGCTTTTTTTGTCATAGAACACCCAGAAATAAGTTCTGGCACCTATTTTGGATGGAACCTTGTAGGGTAGGCAAGGCGGGTTGTATGACATGTATGAGTTCCGGCACCTTTTTTTTCCAGCCCTATTATTCTATTTTTTAATATTTTATTTATGTATTTTATTTTATGTACATCACCCAGAGACCTTCCATGATGGAGATGGGTGGTTTTAAAGTTTGATAAATAAAAAAATGCTTTTATTATATTCATAACTTTCAGAGTATGGAAAAGACAACAACATCATTGTGTGTGTGTCTTTGTGTCTGCCTGTGTGTGTTTGTGTAATCTGCTTATTTCTTCTCCAGGGTCATCAGGCAATATTATATTTGTCTTTTTGCCAGCTCCTTCTGCCGGACTTGACAGAACCCTTTACCACAATCATGGATGTAAGGCTCGGAGATCATACTTCTCCCACACCTTAGATTTAGCCTCCCACAGGCAAAATATTTTTGGTAATGTCCATGGCATCCAGCCCTCTCAATTCCTGGCAAATAGATAGGGAAGAAATAGAGGTGGTGACAGATTTTATCTTCCTGGGCTCCAAGAACACCACAGATGGGGACTGCAGCCAAGAAATTAAAAGACGCTTGCTCCTGGGGAGGAAAGCTACGGCAAATCTAGCTAGACAGCATATTAAAAAGCAGAGACATCACCCTGCCAACAAAAGTGCGCATAGTCCAGGCCATGGTTTTCCCACTTGCAATGTATGGCTGTGAAAGTTGGTCCATAAGAAAGGCTGAGCGCAAAAGAATTGAGGCCTTTGAACTATGGTGCTGGAGAAGACTCCTGTGAGTCTCCTAGACTGCAAGGCGATCCAACCAGTCAGTCCTACAGGAGATCAACCCTGACTGCTCTTTAGAAGGCCAGATTCTGAAGTTGAAACTCAAGTACTTTGGCCACCTAATGAGAAGGAAGGATTCACTGGAGAAGAGCCTTATGCTGGGAAAGATTGAGGACAATAGAAAAGGGTCTATAGAGAATGAGGTGGCTTGAAGGAGACACTGAAGCAGTAGGCGTGAGCTTAAATGGATTCCATAAGATGGTAGAGGACAGGAATGCCTGGAGGAATGTTGTTCATGGGGTCACGATGAGTCTGCCTGGCTGAGGAATTCTGGGAGTTGAAGTCCACAAGTCATAAAAGGGCCAAGTTGGAACACCCGTTTTAATACAATGCTTTATTGAGTATACCATATTGGCACATCTGAAAGTAAAACCAGCTCGGCAGGGGGAGCTTCCCAAACCTCCATAGTAAAAGCATTAACTTATTCCTTTTCCTTTTGGGTCTGGTCATGTGGCCCAATCAAGTTGGGAACTATTGTTATGAGACAGCATCCCTGGGTCTAGCCAGACACATGGTCATTGTCCTTGATTCCCACGGTCTGCTTCCTTAATCTTTGAAGTCTGCATTCCAAACCTCTCCCCTCCCCTGGTCTTGCTGGCAAGTTGAGAAGCAGTGTCTGTCACACCAGCAAGACTGGCCTTTGAAACATAATTCTCTTGTTTACTGTTTGTTTCTTTGTTTGTCTGCGGAAATATGAACAGATTTCCCCAAAACATTGCCGACTACGGGAACCATTTGTGCTTCAGTTTGAGATGCAGACAACAAAGACTCATCCCCAACAGCCTGCGCCAGTCTTCAATAGCGGACCCAGGGCAGAAAACATCCTGCAGCCAAGAAGGCTCCACCCCCATTTGTAACTCGGAGGACACAGATAAGCCTTCAAGTGGCCTCAATGACTCTCTGAAGGAATGCAAATGACCAACTGTCTGCAAAGAATATAAATCTCTCCATTCCCCACCATCCCGTCAGAGCTGAAGAAGCTTCTTGGATGAGAAGTGAAAAGTCTTCAAAGAAAAAAAAGGAAGTCCAGTTGCCTCCTGAAAAAGCATCTGGGGGAGAACCATGACCTGGATGACTGAGAATTTCCACAGATATTTGTTTGAGTTGGTAATTCCTTCTTAATGTATTTTTTACAGCTTGATGGTTGGTCTAGTATTAATCTTGGTATTAATATCTGTTTATGTGGTTGTTGATTATTGGTAAGGAGATATTTGGGTCTTTTTGTTTCCTTTTTAGCATTTTTACTGTCTCTTTTGAACATCAAGTAGATGTAATAATAATAATAATAATAATAATAATAATAATAATAATAATAATAATAATAATAATAATAAATACCCCCAGTGAGGCACTACCTTGATGTGGTTGACTGGAGCACCACTTGAATACCATTGGCATTGACAAATTCGCTATTAGTCAATTGCAAAAGGCAGCCTTACTAGGAACTGCTTCCATCCTGTGACAATATCTGTAATACCATCAAACATCCACATCTGCCTATCCCATGTCCTGGGTAAGGACTCGATAGGTAGACAAAATGCCAAATCCAGTCTGAACATCTGGCTGACTTTGCGATGATTAATAATAATAATAATAATAATAATAATAATAATAATAATAATAATAATAATAATAATAATAATAATAATAATAATAAAGTTGGAAAGGACCTTGGAGGTCATCTAATCCAACCCACTGCTCAGGTAGGAAACCCTACACTGTTTCGGACAACTGGCTGTCCAGTCTCTTCTTAAAAACTTCCAGTGTTGGAGCATTCATCGCTTCTGGAGGCAGGTTGTTCCACTGATTAATTGTTCTAACTCAGGAAGTTTTCCCTTAGTTCTATGTTGCTTCTCTCCTTGATTACTTTCCATCCGTTGCTTCTTGTCCTGCCCTCCTGCTTCCCTCTTCCTTGTGGCAGCCCCTGAGATATTGGAACACTGCTATCATGTCCCCCCTTGTCCACCTGTTGATTGATGAATTGTCTGAGTGATAGGCTTCCAAGAATTCTCTGGCATTTTTGGACTTAGCATCTTTTGGGTCTAAGAGTCTTTGGCCTTCTAAGTATTTCTTTAAACAAATCTTTATTTCTGTCCACCATGAAAGGGCTCAACTCTTTTTTTTGCTCAATTCTCCTTTTCAACTGACATGTTTCAAGACGTTGTCACTGATGGCCTTCTGCCCACCTTTTACCTGAACCTTCTTCAGAAGTATTTTTGATAAATATAACCTTTCTTGTATTCCACCTTGCTCCACCAGAAGCTTTAATGCTTACACAAGCTTAGACTCTAAAGCCAATGTCAAGAGAAAATTTCTTTAATCTGTATAAACATTGTAACATGTTGAAGTAAGAGAATCAGCCACAGTAGTCCAGCAGTTGCAACACATTTCTTCACTGCACTCGACCTACATTACTAGCATATTGCAGAGAAATATCCAATCTGGGTCAGTCACCAAGACCAGAGGTTTAGGATTCTGAGCTTTTGGACTTGTGCTGGAGCCCATCCTCAGGGAACTTCTCTCTCACCAGAATGTGTGCTTTGGGCTGTTCTATGTGGTGTCTGGTTGTTTGTAGCTTTTTAGTTATTGACTGGAGTGCTGATGACTGGCTATTAAATGAATAGAGTAGAGTAGAGTAGAGTAGAGTAGAGTAGAGTAGAGTAGAGTAGAGTAGAGTAGAGTAGAGTAGAGTAGAGTAGAGTAGAGTAGAGTAGAGTAGAATATAGAGTGAACAGGAATAGAATAGAATAGAACAGAACAGAACAGAACAGAATAGAATAGAGTATATGGATTGGATTGGACTGGATTGGATTGGAATAGAATAGAATAGAATAGAATAGAATAGAATAGAATAGAATAGAATAGAATAGAATAGAATAGAATATATGGATTGGATTGGATTGGATTGGATTGGATTGGAATAGAATAGAATAGAATAGAATAGAATAGAATAGAATATATGGATTGGATTGGATTGGATTGGATTGGAATAGAATAGAATAGAATAGAATAGAATAGAATAGAATAGAATAGAATAGAATAGAATAGAATAGAATAGAATAGAATAGAATAGAATACCTCCAAGGTCCCTTCCAATTGTTATTCTATGAAATAAATAAGCACATAATCAACTTGGTGAAATTGATCTCAACCAGCTCTGCTCATCTTGGTGTTTTCATAGCACCAACCAAATTTGCAGGGTTAAAGGGAGTGGGGGGGAGGGGGGCAAGAGATGAGAAGAATATTGCTTTTATCCATGGAGGAAAACTCTTAGGAAGAAATCTTGCTTGTTGTCTAACCCAGGGGTCTTCAAATATGGCCCTTTTATGACTTGTGGACTTCAACTCCCAGAATTCCTCAGCCAGCATGCCTGGCTAAGGAATTCTGGGAGTTGAAGTCCACAAGTCATAAAAAGGTCTAACCTTTTCTGAAGATTTGTCACTGATGTTGCTTTAACTGCATTCCCTGGTGACTTCCTTTGTCAAACTAGCTGATATGCTTTCAGAATTATGTATATATTCAACCAGAATGTGAGTGCTTCTCAGTGAATCTTTTAACCTTTCAATTTAGACAACAAAGCTTCCTTAAATAATGAATCGGTGGGATTATACAATTTATGGAAGCTCTCCTCCAACTCCTTGTTATTTTCCTTCATAGAGAAGGCCTCCTTTCTTTTGTATGCAAAGCCAATGGTTTTATACATATATTCCTGATCTATTCTGCCATGCTGAATCAAGCAAGGTCAAGATTCTTAGAAACTTTAATGTCTGCAAAAAGAGACCAAATTGTGCTCTAATAAAAGCCAAATCAGAAGTGGCTCCTGTCATCCGTGTCACCCAATAGGCAAAATAAAATAAAATACAATTAAATAAAAAAAACGTGAGATGTTGGCAGCCATCAAGGGAACACAATCACCAAATGCCTTAAAATAAAATATATTGGTGTCCCTTCTCAAATTCATCCCTTCATTTCATTTCCTGTTTGCCCCTTGTTCGCTTGCCTGTGTTTTGAAGATAGTATCTATTTAAAAAGCAGACATCAAATCCAAAATATAATTGAATGACTGGAAGAAGAGGATTTTTTTATTATTATTATTACAAATCCTGAATGATTCAGTTCCAACTGCCGGTACATCACAAATATGCATTCACATTTCATTCAATCACCCTTCTTCCATCTGATATGTGGTTATTTAATTTTCTGCCAGCATGTTCTACAGAGACTATGTTTTTTTTTTCTTCGCCAGCTATGCCTCTCTGCTATTGATGTTTTCCCAGAGAATGGTATGTGTATGTCAAATTATTGCTATTGATCTGGTTTGATTCCTTTATGTATCCTTGTTTTCATCGCATTAATAACTCATCTGATGATGACAGTGAAAGAAAGAAGGTGGGGTCCAAAACCAGACCAGAAGCTTCCATTTCTGTTTGCTTTATAGATGTCATTACTTTGAGAGTGCTAGTTATTGCAGATGAAAGTGTAATGGGATCCATCATCTCAATTAAGGAGTTTAATTCTATGTCTTTCTGTAAGGGAAGAAGTTGCAGAACCTGGTGGTGGAGTCAAAAGAGAGATCAGTCTAGAATCCCTATATAGTTACAAGTGAACTAAGTACAAATTCCATTGAATTCTGTTGATCCTTATCAACATTGACCCTTAGACTGAGTGGGAAACATTATTGAAGAGGGGACAACCTATTCTTCAAAGCACTTGAAGACAGGACAAGAAGCTATGGATAGAAAATAATCAAGGAGAGAATCAACATAGAATTAAGGAGAAATTTCCTTCAATATTTTGATTCCCCAGATACTTAAAAAAATAAAAATTGGAGATTCTTATGTCATTAGAGAAAGTTTCATATCAGTAAGACAGTTAAAAACAAAAGACCACACTACTTTGAATTGTATTGTTTGCTGCTGTTGAAAGAAAAATCTTCATCACGGTCCAGTTGAAGCTGGGAATAAACAACATGGTGACTGCTTTAGAAAGAAGGTTGCAGTTTATTGAAGAGGAGAGCCAGACAGAAAGATGGCTCTGGGAAAAACTGACCACATGTAGCAGGGAGTGGTGGGGTTTTATACCTCCTTTGGGCTTTGTATTTGGAGTTCTTCCTGTTTGAGGCTTTGTATTTCCTGTGTCATGTACTTTGACCTGAGTCTGAGTGTGTCCTTTTGGTATTGGTGGATTAATCCTATTATGTTTCCTGTGCTTAGAATTTCAGTGGGGGTATATAGATTTTAGGGGTCTTTGTCTTCCTAATCTCTTCAATATCTAGCTGGAAGACTCCAACCTTCCTGAATGGATTATTGAATTTGCATTTCTAAAAGCTGGCCTCTGCCTATGGGCTGAGGCTGGTTTCTGGTGGTTGGCTTCTGTCTTTTTAAAGATCTTCTCTATTAATACAGGAGGATCTGGACAGGCTTGAACACTGGGCACTATCTAACAAAATGAAATGAAATGGTGAAAAAAGTAAGGTTCTACATTTAGGCAAGAAAAACCAAATGTACAGGTATAGTATAGGGGGTACCTTGCTCAATAGTAGTAACTGTGAGAGGGATCTTGGAGTCCCACTGGACAATCATTTAAATATGAGGCAGCAGTGTGCTGTAGCTGCCCAAAAAGCCAACACAGTGCTAGGCTGCATTAACAGAGGGATAGAATCAAGATCATGCAAAGTATTGATACCAATTTATAATGTCTTGGTAAGGCCACACTTGGAATACGGCATCCAGTTTGGGTCACTACGATGTAAAAAAGATGTTGAGACTCTAGAAAGAGTACAGAGAAGAGCAACAAAGATGATTAGGAGACTGGAGGCTAAAATATATAAGGAATGGTTGCAGGAATTGGGAATGTCTAGTTTAATGAAGAGAAGGACGAGGGGGGACATGATAGCAGTGTTCCAATATCTCAGGGGCTGCCACAAAGAAGAGGGAGTCAAGCTATTTTCCAAAGCACCCAAAGGCAGGACAAGAAGCAACGGATGGAAACTAATCAAGGAAAGAATCAACCTAGAACTAAGGAGAAACTTCCTGATAGAACAATTAACCAGTGGAACAACCTGCCTCCAGAAGCAGTGAATGCTCCATCACTGATGGTTTTTAAGAAGAGACTGGACAACCATTTGTCCAAAATGGTATAGGGTCTTCTGCCTGAGCAGGGGGCTGGACTAGATTACCTCCAAGGTCCCTTCCAACATTATTATTATTATTATTATTATTATTATTATTATTATTATTATTATTATTATTATTATTGTTGTTGTTGTTGTTGTTGTTGTTGTTGTTGTTGTTGTTGTTGTTTCCCAAGGATGCTTTTCCAAAAAGCAACTGGACTTTCTTGGTGTTTTCTTTGAAAAGGTTTCGCTTCTCATCCAAGAAGCTTCTTCAGTTCTGACTGAATGGTGGAGGATAGAAGGATTTATAATCCTTGCAGGTCACCTGATCGTTAGCACTCTTTCTGAGAGTTGTTGAGGCCACTTGGAATTTTATCTGTACCCTCAGGATCATCTGAATAGTGCAAATGGGTGTGGAGCCTTCTTGGAACTTCTGAAGGAAAACTTTCTCTCCTCCAGGGAAAAGAAAGTCCAGTTGCCTTTTGAAAAAAAAATCACCTTTTTTGAGACTCTAGAAAGAGTGCAGAGAAGAGTAACAAAGATGATTAGAGGTCTGGAGGCTAAAACATATAAGGAACGGTTGCTGGAATTGGGTATGTCTATTTTAACGAAGAGAAGGACGAGGGGGGACATGATAGCAGTCTTCCAATATCTCAAGGGCTGCCCCAAAGAAGAGGGAGTCAAACTATTCTCCAAGGTGCCTGAAGGCAGGACAAGAAGCCATGGATGGAAACTCACCAAGGAGAGAAGCAACCTAGAACTAAGGAGAAACTTCCTGATAGAACAATTAACCAGTGGAACAACCTACCTCCAGAAGCGGTGAATGCTCCAACACTGGAAGTTTTTAAGAAGAAACTGGACAGCCATTTGTCCGAAATGGTATAAGGTCTCCTGCCTGAGCAGGGGGTTGGATTCAAAGACCTCCCAGGTCCCTTCCAACTTTATTATTATTACTATTAACCATGACCTGGATGACTGAGAAACTCCATAGGCTGGGAACATTGAAAGATGACTCATCAATAAATCTGAAGAACGAGAGCCATTAAAATCGAAAGCCAAAAAACAACAGCTCAACAGCTCTGACTGAAAGCATTTGAAAACTGTTTGATAAAACCAAGGAGAAAAATTGAAGGTCATCATCGTCAAGACTTACTTTCTTCTTACTTTAAAAATAATAACAATCATAACAAGAAGAGGACCTTCAGCTAGTTCTCCAACGATCTCAGTTGAAATAAATGTTTTAAGAGAGCAAAACTTCAAAGGATGTAGCAAGGTACCATATTAATCCTAGCGGTAGGTCTTGCTCGCAGTTCGAGTAGCCTTCCAAGGAGACTCTCAGCTTGAGGCTGGATCCTTTACTGGATTTCTGCTTTGCAAGTGGAAACCTTCGAGAGAAATGTGTAAATATTTCTACAACCCTCATGCAGCTGAAGCACTGGAGCACTCAGCTACCATCAGGAGTGGAGGGCTGCCTTGTATTTTTGAAAGTACAAGACAGAAAATCCATGTAATTACCTCTGAAGCAGAAGATGCTATGAAGCTTAATAGAACAGCATGTATTGGAAGTGGTCTGTCATTTCTCTGCTGACTAACTCCCTATGTACCAATCTCCCCACACCAACATC
The DNA here is from genome assembly GCA_039797435.1 of Crotalus adamanteus. Taxonomy (NCBI): domain Eukaryota; kingdom Metazoa; phylum Chordata; class Lepidosauria; order Squamata; family Viperidae; genus Crotalus; species Crotalus adamanteus. The sequence continues at coordinate 279,086,908 of CM077919.1, read as the reverse complement.
AGACTAACCTGTTCTTCCTCCATTCAGTCTTCTCCTCCTCCTCCTCCTCCTCCTCCTCCTCCTCCTCCTCCTCCTCTTGGAGCATTCACAACTTCTGGAGACAAGTTGTTCCACTGATTAATTGTTCTCAATGTTAGAGAGTGACAATAAAGTTTCTATTCTATTCTATTCTATTCTATTCTATTCTATTCTGTTCTGTTCTGTTCTGTTCCGTTCCGTTCCGTTCCGTTCCGTTCCGTTCCGTTCCGTTCCGTTCCATTCCATTCCATTCTATTCTATTCTATTCTATTCTATTCTATTCTATTCTATTCTATTCTATTATTGTTGTTGTTAATAATAACAATAACAACAACAATAATAAAAGATATGTAGACATATAAGGCTAACGTTTTCTACCTTATTAGAAGAATCTCAGAGTTGTGCAATATGAGTCTTTTCATGTCAGGCGCTCCCAAACTGGCCCCTATTCTTGATTTATAGGAGATTTTTCTTCTTCCCTGCTTCATTGTTTTCATAGAATCAAGGAATCACAGAATCACAGAATCAGAATCATAGACTCATAGGGTTGGAATGGACCTTGGAGGTCTTCTAGTCCAACCCTCTGCTCAAGCAGGAGATCCTATAGCATTCTGAACAAATGGCTATCAAGTCTCTTCTTAAAAGCCTCCAGTGATGGGGCACCTGCAACTTCTGGAGGCAGGCTGTTCCACTGGTTAATTGTTCTCACTGCCAGGAAGTTTCTCCTTAGTTCTAGGTTGCTTCTCTCAGTGATTAGTTTCCATCTGTTGCTTCTTCTCCTGCCTTCAGGCGCTTTGGAGCATAGCTTGACTCCCTCTTCTTTGTGGCAGCCCCCTATTTGCAGGAATCAGTCTTTCAATTAAGATTGTGGGTTCAGTTAATTTCAAGAGTAAGTGACATAGTTAATGGTTTTGGCTTTACAGGCTAATCTCCGCCCAGATTAGCCAAAATGTATAGCGGATATTCATCTATGTGTTGGAAATGTAAAAAAGAAAAGGGCACCATTTTTTCATGTATGGTGGACATGTAGAGAAGCACAAGTGTATTGGCGTATGGTCTGGGATTGGGCAATAGAAATGACTAGGCAAAACATTCCATATAAACTGAAGACATTACTATTAGGAATACTAGAGAAAAATGTAAATAAAGAGGACACATATTTAATTATCCATGTGGTCACAGCAGCAAGGATACTATTTGCTCAAAAGTGGAAAGCAATGGAAGTACCTAGTGGGGAAGCACTAATAAAGAAAATTATGTACTGCGCAGAACTAGATAGGATAACTAAAAGATTAAAAAATCAGGAAGAAACAGAATTTTATCAAATATGGAATAAATGTTATAGATGGAGGGGAAAACATGGAGGTCACAGTAAAGAGATAAGCTGAGATAGAGACTAGAAATCTATAGTTGTATATAGGTATATTATATGTAATTAATGTACAATATGGACTGAGATGTCAGTCAAAGACGATTTACCATGTTCAATATTTTTAATCCTTTTTTTTCCTTTGTACTTAATAAAAAATAAAAAAAAAATTAAATAGGCCCACTAAGAAATCAGTCCCACTGACTTCAGTTCCTATACAAGTTCACATTTTGCATTTTTGCTATCTGTTTTGAGTAACAAGTTCGGACCCAGTAGCAGAGCATAGAATTCAAACAAAATAGATCCCGTTCAAAAAACGGCATCAAAACTGGGATAAAAGATTTGTGGTCCTGAATAGTTTAAAAGCCAAATACATTTTTTTCAAAAAAATCAAATTCTCTATTTAAATATGAGATAAATGCACGTTTTATGCACTTCCATCTAATGCAGACAAATGTAAGAAGGGGACACTTTTTTGTTGATAAGCAAGGGTAAAAGTCCTGTAAATAACTTGATCTATCCATCCTTTTCGATTTAAAAAAGAAGAAGTGAAAGAAAATGGGAGGAGAGTGCAAATAGAGCTTTTGAGACAGGAGCTTGGAGGCAGCAAAATAGATTTCATTTTTTTTCTTTATTGTTATTGTTGAGTGTAGATACCTAAGGCAGCTCTATCAATAGAGCTTATGGCACTTCAGAGCAAGGGGAAAATGCAATCAATGGAGCTTGTCTTGAACCTAAGCTTTCAGAGTGAAAATATATGCCCCACACATGTGTACACACTGAAATTTATATGTGGGGATTGTGCAAAAGAAAAAGCTGAGATGAGAAATAACACATTTAGGAGTATTGAAGTATTAGTACCACTGTATACTGCACTGGTAAGACCAAACATCATCATCATCATCAAGTTGGAAGGGACCTTGGAGGTCATCTAGTCCAACCCCCTGCTCAGGCAGGAGACCTTATACCGTTTCAGACAAATGGCTGTCTAGTCTCTTCTTCAAAACTTCAGTGTTGGTGCATTCACCGTTTCTGGAGGCAGGTTGTTCCACTGGTTAATTGTTCTAACTGTCAGGAAGTTTCTCCTTAGTTCTAGGTTGCTTCTCTCCTTGCTTAGTTTCCATCCGTTGCTTCTTGTCCTGCCTTCAGGTGCCTTGGAAAATAGCTTGACTCTCTCTTCTTTGGGGCAGCCCCTGAGATATTGGAACGCAGCTATCATGTCCCCCCTCGTCCTTCTCTTCATTAAACTAGACATACCCAATTTCATCAACCTTTCCCTATATGTTTTAACCTCCAGTACCCTAATCATCTTTGTTGCTCTTCTCTGTATTCTTTCTAGAGTCTCAAAAAAGGACAGGACACAAGAAAAAATGACTTCTTCCAAGATCAAATAATAATAATAATAATAATAATAGTAGTAGTAGTAGTAGTAGTAGTAGTAGCAGTAGTAAAGTTGGAAGGGACCTTGGAGGTCATCTAGTCCAACCCCCTGCTCAGGCAGGAAACCCTACACCATTTCGGACAAATGGCTGTCCAGTCTCTTCTTAAAAACTTCCAGTGTTGGAGCATTTACTGCTTCTGGAGGCAGGCTGTTCCACTGATTAATTGTTCTCACTGTTAGGAAGTTTCTCCGTAGTTCTAGGTTGCTTCTCTCCTTGATTAGTTTCCACCCATTGCTTCTTGTCCTGCCTTCAGGTGCTTTGGAAAATAGCTTGATTCCCTCTTCTTTATGGCAGCCCCTGAGATATTGGAATACTGCTATCATGTCGCCCCTTGTCCTTCTCTTCGTTAAACTAGACATACCCAATTCTAGCAACTGTTCCTTATATGTTTTAGCCTCCAGTCCCCTGATCATCTTTGTTGCTCTTCTCTGTACTCTTTCTAGAGTCTCAACATCTTTTTTACATCGCGGTGACCAAAACTGGATGCAGCATTCCAAGTGTGGCCTTACCAAGGCCTTGTAAAGTGGTATTAATACTTCATGTGATCTTGATTCTATCCCTCTGTTAATGCAGCCCAGCACTGTGTTGGCCTTTTTGGCAGCTGCAGCACTTGGAATATTGTATCCAGTTCTGATCACCCTGATACAAAAAGACATATCAAACTCAAGGTCCTCAGACTGGATCTTCCCAATTCTTTTTTTAAAAAACAGGTTTTATTAATTTTCCAGTTTTATATCCAAGTATTTAAGGAGCAGGGTGGTGACTGGGTAATCAATAGTTCAGTAACAAGATCTTTGGTACATGTCTCAGGTTACATCATCAAAAATTCCCTCTCTATTTCCCCTGATTATTATATCACATTCAAATTAATACATTTCTAATTATAACTCAATCAATTAAGGCATTTATCAATATATTTTTACTTATACATATCCATGTCCTGTTTTTAAATTTTACCTAATTTCAATTACAGTGTTCCAATTTAGCCTTTAATATCCATAATATTTAGATTTCAGGTAACCCAAATTTCCGTTTTTTCATTACAAAATAGTTGTCATATCTAAAATACACATATTGTTTACTTAAATACATTCTTTATTTCACAAATATGTTCTATTTCTCATCACTTACTAATAAAGTATACTTTGTTGTCTCAATCCAACTTCCGTATTATAATTTGGATCTTCCGAATTCTTGAGCTGCAATTTACACTTTTCAACTTACAACAACAATCAGAATTTCCAGTTGCCAAGCACCAAATTTTGATCACGTGACTGTTTGGATGCCATGACAGTTGTAAATGCAGGTGTCTTGAAGAGATAAGTCTTTTGCACACCAGAGTTTTACAACAGCAGTCCTTGAAAACAAGCATTTTTTTTCTCTTCATATTAGATGTGAGGTTGAAATGAATAAATAAAAAAATCACCTAGAGTAGTTGAAACAAGATTGAATCGGCCGCCAATATAAATAAAGCAAAATTTTGATTATGCTATACAGATTCAGTTGGCTTCTTCACCACCACAGGAAATCAGAGACCCAAGCAATGATCTTAAAAAAAGAGAGAGAGAGAGAGATAATAAACCTGTTGCACGAACAGTACACTTCCTTTTAACACTCCATGGGATGGAGTGCTCTTATTAGTGTGATGTTAAGTAGCTTGGAAAATTAATTTCCTTATAACAGAGATGTCTTAAAAAAAAAAAAACCTTGCTAGGCAGAAAATCAATTTATGTGACAGATGTAGTCCTTTATCAGGAGTATCTTCAAGGGAAGGAAGCTGACAAGAAAAACTAACATCCGTAACATATACTGCTTAGATGTTTAATTTCCATTATTGAAGCTGGTGGAGATGTTGGCTTTGTGAATAGTGTTCAACTTGACTTCCTGCGAACACATTCCTGGGGTCTTTAGAACCTTAAGTTGTTTGAACAACTCAGGTTCAGAAGAACATCAACATATTAGAGAGAAAGTGCTCTAACTCGCAACATCACGTGATGTTGCACAATGTATCGAGACGGTTTTGCCATTGCCAGCAATGGGGTGGGCATGGCTTCCGCGTGATGCATCCGGCCTGTGGGCCAGCAGTTTGACACCCTGCTCTAATCTAACAGAATAACAGTTGGAAGGGACCTGGGGGGTCTTCTAGTCCAACCCCTGCTCAGGCAGGAAACCCTATACTATTCCAGACAAATGGCTATCTAATATCTTTTTAAAAGCTTCCAGTTATGAAAAAGCCACAACTTTGGAAGGCAAGCTGTTCCACTGGTTAATTGTTCTCACTGTTAGGAAACTTATTTGGTCATAACTTAGTCTAAGATCTGATAAATTAATCCTTTGAAGAACAGAATAACAGAGTTGGAAGGGACCTTGGAGGTCATCTAGTCCAACCCCCTGCTCAGGCAGGAAACCCTATTATACCATTTCAGACAAATGGCTGTCCAGTCTCTTCTTAAAAACTTCCAGTGTTGGAGCATTCACCGCTTCTGGAGGCAGGTTGTTCCACTGGTTAATTGTTCTCACTGTTAGGAAATTTCTCCTTAGTTCTAGGTTGCTTCTCTCCTTGATTAGTTTCCATCTGATGCTTCTTGTCCTGCCTTCAGGCTCTTTGGAGGTTAGCTTGACTCCCTCTTCTTTGTGGCAACCCCTGAGATATTGGGAGACTGCTGTCATGTCCCCCCTTCATCCTTCTCTTCATTAAACTGGACATACCCAATTCCAGCAACCTTTCCTCATATGTTTTAGCCTCCAGTCCCCTAATCATATTTGTTGGTCTTCTCTGCACTTTTTCTAGAGTCTCAGCATCTTTTTTACATTGTGAAAACCAAAACTGGACGTGATATTCCAATGTCTTACCAAGGCATTATAAAGGTTGATATCAGTCTCCATTTAGCTCCAAGGTTTCCTTGCCCCTTGGTCCTAGTCATGTTGTCAGCCTCAAACTCCTGGTGATAAATTCCAGGTCTATTTGAAAAAGTTAATATACACAGCATTTCATCTTCTATTCTGGATGCATTACTGTGCTTTTATGGTGATTTTACTGCATGGAAGTGGTTGATTGCTACATGGCTATTTTTAAGTGGAAAACGATGGTTATCAATCTTGTAAATAAATAAAATGTGGCTAGCCGTGAGTATAAATCTGGAAAATAAATAAACAAATAGTTTATTAGGAGTGCAGGAGGAAGCAATTTATAAATATTATATATATATATATATATATATATATATATATATATATATATATATATATATATATATATATATATATATATATATATAGTTTTCTCCCGCGTAAAATTGGAAGTGTCTTGGCGACGTTTCGATGAAGTCCCATTCGTCATCTTCAGGCTGGTGTTTTCAGCTTCGTGCTTTGAGCAGCAATGTGTGGTCTTAGCTGTTTCTTCCTTTTAACTGCCAGTGGGGGTATGAACTGATTGGGTGGGAGCTTGGCTGTGTTCTGATTGGGTGGAGGTGTGTTCTGAATGGTTAGGGGCTTGGCTGTGCTCTGATTGGCTGGGGGAGTGTTCTGTTTGGTTGTGCTCAGGTTAGTCTGAGTTGCAGAGGGGTTTAAGATTTTGGGCTGCCTTGCTATTTTTTGGCTTCGCATTCGTGGTCGTGCCTCCTCTTCATGGGGGGTGTCAGTTTGCTTCATGTATGGATTGGAGGGATTTAAAGTGGCTAATGATGCAGCTGTGGTCTGGCTTCTGGTTTGTGGTGGTGCCTCGTCATCGGTGTGGCTTTGGGTTTGTTTTTTGGGTGGATGTGTGGTGGTGACATCCTGTGTGGTTTTTGTGAGTGTGGGTCTGGTATCATTTTTTGTGTTAGGGAGTCGTTTGTCAATAAGGGCAGGTTTCCAAATGGCTGCACAAACAGAAAAATATCCACCATCCTTAGAAACCCCAAAGATAAAATTGAATTAGAAAATCAAGGAGTATACGAAATCCCATGCACCACTTGTCCCACCACATACATCGGACAAACCAACAGAAGAATAAGTGCACGCATTGAAGAACATAAGAACTCAGTCAAAAAAGAGGAACCAACATCTTCCCTGGTCCAACACCTTAAAGCCACAGGACATGAAATTGACTTTAAAAATACCAGAACCATTGCCAAAAGTGAACATTTTAATAACAGAATAATCAGAGAAGCCATCGAGATAGAAAAACGCCCACACAGCATGAACAAGCAAGATGATACCTCCCGCCTACCAGCCATTTGGAAACCCGCCCTTATTGACAAACGACTCCCTAACACAAAAAATGATACCAGACCCACACTCACAAAAACCACACAGGATATCACCACCACACATCCACCCAAAAAACAAACCCAAAGCCACACCGATGACGAGGCACCACCACAAACCAGAAGCCAGACCACAGCTGCATCATTAGCCACTTTAAACCCCTCCAATCCATACATGAAGCAAACTGACACCCCCCATGAAGAGGAGGCACGACCACGAATGCGAAGCCAAAAAATAGCAAGGCAGCCCAAAATCTTAAACCCCTCTGCAACTCAGACTAACCTGAGCACAACCAAACAGAACACTCCCCCAGCCAATCAGAGCACAGCCAAGCCCCTAACCATTCAGAACACACCTCCACCCAATCAGAACACAGCCAAGCTCCCACCCAATCAGTTCATACCCCCACTGGCAGTTAAAAGGAAGAAACAGCTAAGACCACTCAAAGCACGAAGCTGAAAACACCAGCCTGAAGATGACGAATGGAACTTCATCAAAACGTCGCCAAGACACTTCCAATTTTATGCGGGAGAAAACCCGAACAACCAAAGACCTATATATATATATATATATCTCCTCGAAGCACGAAGCTGAAAACACCAGCCTGAAGATGATGAATGGGACTTCGTCGAAACGTCGCCAAGACACTTCAATTTTACGTGGTAGAAAAGCCGAATAACCAAAGACCTACATACAAACACCCGCAAAAACCTCAGAATATATATGTATATATATAGGAAGTTTTTCAGACAGATGTCTAATACACACACACACACACACACACACACACACACACATGTCTTGCTGGTTTGAAATTGTTTTCTGCTTAAAAAATCTCATCCAGCCATTTGCCAGCATGGAAGTGATATGTTAGACAACCTGTTCTTATGCAATGTGATAGAAACTAAAGTGCCTTGAAATTGGATTCATTTATAAGACTGGACACGATTAATATTGCTCCCTGCAGGATGATAATTCATTTTTCTCTAGTTTGTCTCTCTGGCAGGAAGGACTCAGGATCTTAGATGCTGGATGAAGTCCTAAGTATGCATTAAAGAATACATTTTTTTTTTTTTTACATTTAAGAGAGAGCATCCAACGTGTCTACAAACATTCAGGAGAAAAGAGGGGAAAAAATATTTACCATCTGTTTCCCCTGGCTTGATCAGGACTCTCTTTCCAAGTTTTATTTAACGGGATGAGCAAAAGTGGATTCGAACGAAACATGGCAATGTATGCATTCATTTGCTTCGACAAATAAGCTCCAATTCTTTATTTGAATCCAGGCTAGTGAAGTTGACACAGGCAAATGAATTGACTGGGGGAAGAGCTCATCTTCTAGGTCATATGTTTGAGTTTTCTCAATGAAAGAAAGATGCTGCCCCTTCACCCTAAAAGGTCAAGAAATCGAGGGAGGTTGCAGAGCTTCAAATTTCAATTTCAATTTAAACTAGCATTTGCATTTGCTTCAGAGTGGAGCATGTCTGAGCCTGCAATCCACATAATAAAGGATTCTTTTCTCCATGAGAATAGAATAGAATAGAACAGAACAGAACAGAATAGAATAAGAAATAAGAATAGAATAGAATAGAATAGAATAGAATAGAATAGAATAGAATAGAATAGAATAGAATAGAATAGAATTTTTTATTGGCCAAGTGTAATTGGACATACCAGGAATTTATCTCCAGTACTTAAACTCTGATTGTACACGCCAGACAACAAGGTCGTATAATCAGTGCACATACAAACATACAAACAACATGCACATACAAACAAGTGTACATACAAACAACATGGTAATATAATTGCAAGATACCAATAGGAGGAGGTAGTATAAAAGATGAGAAGGATAATAATAATATAGCCATACTATATGGGTAAATATCCTTAGATATAAGACAGTACTGTGGGAATTAGGTGTTCAGCACAATGATGGCATGAGGGGAAAAAAAATCTGTCTTTGTGTCTAGTTGTTTTGGCATGCAATGCCCTATAGCAGTGTCCTTAGTTGAAACCATTTGTGTCCAGGATCTGAGGGGTCTGTAGATACTTTCTCAGCCCTCTTTCTAGCTCATGCAGTGTACAGGTCCTCCATGGAAGGCAGGCTGGTTGCAATTGTTTTTTTCTGCAAACCTAACTATCTGTTGAAATCTGTCCCTGCCCTGTTTGGTTGCTGTGACAAACCAGACAGTTATAGAGGTACAAACGGCAGATTCAGTAATTCTTCTGTAGAGCTGTATCAGCAGATCCTGAATCTGTTTGAACTTTCGGAGTCCTTGACTTGCGACCATTTGTTTAGTGGCTGCTGAACAAAGTCATAAAGATACTGGTCAAAACTGACTTCCAATTAATCTTTGCACTTACAAACAGCACAGCTTCCGTAGGGTTACATGATCAAAATTTGGGGGCTTGGCAACTGGCAGGAATTTATGATGGATTCAGCATCCTGGGTCAGGTAACTGCTCTTTGAAATCTACTCAGCCGGCTTCCGACATGCCAAGTCGATGGAGGAAGTTAGATTCTCTTAATGAGGATATTTATATGGTTTCTGAGGTTTTCGTGGGTGTTTGTATGTAGGTCTTTGGTTAGTCGGGTTTTCTCCCGCGTCAAATTGGAAGTGTCTTGGTGACGTTTCGACGAAGTCCCATTCGTCATCTTCAGGCTGGTGTTTTCGGCTTCGTGCTTAAAAGGAAGAAACAGCTACGATCGAACATTGCTCCTAGAAGCATGAAGCCAAAAACACCAGCCTGAAGATGACGAATGGGACTTCGTCGAAACGTCACCAAGACACTTCCAATTTTATGCGGGAGAAAACTCGAACAACCAAAGACCTACATACAAACACCCACGAAAGCCTCAGAATATATATTAATAACTGCAGTGACCCTGTTAATAACTGTAGAAAAGAAAGGCTGTAAAATCAGACTTGACTTGCTGAATAACTACTTTGTTTAGCAACGGACATGCTAATCTCAGTCGCAGTCATAAATTGAGGATTACCTATTCAGGTGAAAACCAAACCAAACCACACAACTCTTTTCCTCTGGAGTGTGGGGGCTGATAAAGACATGTCTGGTCACCATTTTGAAGCATCCACAGAACAGCTCACATATTTCAAAACATTCGGATTGTTAGAAGAGAATATTTGTAGCTCAGGGGAATCCTTAGCGGGATCCTGGGTGCTCTCTGAGCTTGGTGGTTTTCTTGCAGATGTTTCGTTACCAAACTAAGTAGCATCATCAGTTGAGGTTCCCTAGTTTGATAATGAAACGACTGCAAGAAAACCACCAAGCTTGGAGAGCATCAAGGACCCCAAACTTGGATTGATTGGAAAGCCTGAATCTAAACCATGTTTGAATTAGATTGCAGCTTCTTTGCACACCCTTGTTAAATTAACCCAAGCCTCCACTATTTTTGTGTTTTCCCCTCCCCTCTCCTTGCCTCCTCTCTCCTCCACTAACCCCCTTCCATTTCTTTCCTTTCCTTTCCCTTCCCTCCCCTCTCCTCTCCTCTCCTTCCCTTCCCTTTCATCCTCTGCCATCACCCTTCTTTCCCCTTACCTTGTCTCTCCTCCTCTTCCCTTCCCTCCCCTTCCCTTCCTTCCCCTTTCTCATCCCTCCCCTCCTTTCTCCCTCCCTCCCCTCCTCTCCCCTTGCCTCCTCTCTCCTCTCCTCCTCTCTCCTTCCTTTCCCTTCTCTTCCCTCTCCTCCTCCCCTCCCTCCCTTCCCCTCCCCTTATTTCCTCTCTCCTCCCCTCCCTTTCCCTTCCCTTCCCTTCCCTCCCCTCATCTCATCTCCTCTCCTCCCCTTCCCTTTCATCCTCTGCCATCACCCTTCTTTCCCCTTACCTTGTCTCTCCTCCTCTTCCCTTCCCTCCCCTTCCCTTCCTTCCCCTTTCTCATCCCTCCCCTCCTTTCTCCCTCCCTCCCCTCCTCTCCCCTTGCCTCCTCTCTCCTCTCCTCCTCTCTCCTTCCTTTCCCTTCTCTTCCCTCCCCTCCTCCCCTCCCTCCCTTCCCCTCCCCTTATTTCCTCTCTCCTCCCCTCCCTTTCCTTTCCCTTCCCTTCCCTCCCCTTCCCTCCCCTCATCTCATCTCCTCTCCTCCCCTTCCCTACCTTCCCTCCCTCCCCTCCCCTCTCTCCTCCTTTCCCCTCCCTTTCCCTCCCTTTCCCTTCCCTTCCCTCCCCTCATCTCCTCTCCTCTCCTCCCCTCCCTTCCCTTCCCTTCCCTCCCCTCATCTCCTCTCCACTCCCCTTTTCTCTCCTCTTTCTTTCCCTTTGGTTATGTGTATGAGTAAGGCTATAGCGTTGGCATTCATAATGTTTTTGTTCCTGTCAGTTCTACAGTCATTCAAGAAAGGGGCCTTTCTTTTCTCTCTTCTCATCACTGTTGACCAGGCAGAAGTGGAGACAATTTCAGGTGGCCGTCAAACTGCCACTAAGGCTTTGGCGAAAGAAAACAGAGGCCCTGAACGTTGTGACCTAGCAGACATTGTGCTCTGCTTCTCAGCAAGTCTCCTCAACCAGGCTCTGAAGAGACTCAACCTCCTATCCCTTCAAGAGATGCAGGCCGCTTATTCATATTCCATTGCATTCTCTAATCCATTCTTCCACGTGGATGGGTTTCAACGAACTCTATTCAAGCCCTCTATGGCTGGAGAAGAATGCACCATTAGGAACCCCCGGGGACAATAGATGACCTTAAGGCAAAGAATGGCATTGAGAATGTTTTGCCCTTGATCTCTTCTTTTCAGGGTGGAAATGAAAAGGAAAGCGATGGAGGGGACGCAGCTATTCAGCATTTCTAACTAGCGGAGGCAAAGGGGGGGGGGAAAGAACAAGAGGGGGAAAAAACCCAACACTCCTTACTTCTTCTGAACCTGTACAGAGAGGCGATGGCACAAATACCATTGAATAAAAATGAGGGCACACACAAATGCAGGGACAGGAAGAGAGACATTACAGAGGGTAGCAATAAAGGTGACTCTCTCATTTTTTCTGACAAACTGGCATAGAATATAATCACAATGTGAGCTCCGTAATTAAAGCAAAGAGACCGGTTACATTTTTTATTGTATATTGCAGGGACCGAATGAGATTCTCTCGACCGCCCCCACAAAAATCATGTGCTCCCCCCCCCTCAAAAAAAGAGAAAGAAAAATTATTCATCTTTTTATTCAGCCCAGTTCGCAGGAACTCTTAATTGCACGAAGGTGGGTGCCAATCCCTCCCCAAAAAGTGTTTTTTTTGTTTTGTTTTTTTGTGTGTGTGTGCACAATGACGATGGATTGTTAAAGCACTGTGCTTTAACAGCTCTACTTTCTTTTCTCTTTTCATCCAGAAGTGCAGCTGTTTTCGTGGATGGGTACGGAAGGTGAGATAGAAATGGATTCCAAATTACTTTCAATCAATCCAAATGAAATAGTCCCCTAGCCTGGATGTAATGAAAAAGCATTTCATGGAACCATTTTGATGCAGTCATGAGTCAATCACTTGGTGAACTCACAAGATGTCAGGCCCCAAGAATCAAGGACATATGTAGCTACTTTTGAGTGCTTTCATTTATTGTTCTTCACCAATAGACAGAATCTTGCCGGCCTAAAACAACCATAGCATAACTAGAGATATAGAATACAAAATATAGAATAACTTAATTGGAAGGGACCTTGGAGGTCTTCTAGTCAACTACCTGCTGAAGCAGAAAACCTTCTACCATTCCAGACAAATGGCTGTCCAGTCTCTTCTTGAAAGCCTTCAATGAAGGAGCACCCACAACCTCTGAAGGCAAGGGACAAGGCTGTCAACCTTGCCATAAGAGATAATCTTTATTGAATACACATCCTGACACTGAAGAAGTAAAATCAATTCTAGTTTTCCTGCATGAAAATCTGGTTAGTTAACAATAGCTTTTCATAGCCCCCACCCACCATGTGTTCACATTGCCAATCACATCCTTTCTGTTTGATATGGGAATGTCCACCTCTCTGTTAGACACCTGATTTGGTGACCTTGGGTCTCATGGTCCATGGACAGATTCTTGAAACTCCCATTTCTTTCCCAGGCTCTCCCTCCCCCCCCCCTGTTTCTATGGCACATTGAGCAGTGACTGAGGTTAGCAAGCATCTTAGAAATTCAATCTTGACAAAGGCATTTTAACTGTCTTCTTGCCAACCAAACTTACAAGCTAGAAGGACAGGCAGAGCTTGGGGGAAGAATCAAGAGTCAAGAGAAGAATCTGTCTGGATTTGTTACGTTCCCAAGATTAATATTAGGCAAGAAGACTCAAGACCACTGTTAGATTCCAGTTGAACTGATTTATGGCTCATGCCTATACACAAGGATCTAGTCAACTAAATTTGTACTAAATAAGAGTTAATGGATAATGAGTTAATGAGGAGTATAGAGAAGAGCAAGAAAGATGATTAGGAGACTGGAAGCTAAAACATATAAGGAAAGGTTGCTGGAACTGGGTATGTCTAGTTTAATGAACAGAAGGACGAGGGGGGACATGATAGCAGTGTTCCAATATCTCAGGGGTTGTCACAAAGAAAAGAGAGTCAAGCTATTCTCCAAAGCACTTGAAGGCAGGATAAGACACAACAGATGGAAACCAATCAAGGAGAGAAGCAACCTAGAACTAAGGAGAAATTTCCTGACAGTGAGAACAATTAACCAGTGGAACAACCTGCCTCCAGAAGTGGTGAATACTCCAACACTGGAAGTTTTTAAGAAGAGACTGGACAGCCATTTGTCTGAAATGGTATAGGGTTTCCTGCCTGAGCAGGGGTATGGACTAGAAGACCTCTAAGGTTCCTTCCAACTCTATTATTACTATTACTCTTATTGGTATTGTTTGAGACCGGAGTGCCACATGATGGGGTGAGATCCCGTCCATGCAAGAGATTGAAAGTGTGCAAATGCCAGTAGATTAATAGGCATCACTTCAGTACCAGTAACAGTGTTCCATGTGCCTTGGCGTAGGGCCATGCTGGTCACGTGACCACAGAAGTGCCTTCAGACAACACTGGGACAATACAGGTTGTCCTCACATCACAATGGTTGCTTAATGACCATTCAAAATTATGACAGACCTTCCAAAAGGCACTTAAGACTCATTTCGAGAGTTGCAATAATGGCACCACACAGACAGGATCACCTTGCATTTTGGGTGCTAGGAGGCAACTGGATCAGCATCACGATGAACTACAGGGTGCATAGTTATGTGACACATTTAATAAACCCTTTTTGTTGGGAAAAAAAATGCTGGTAAGAATACATAAATTTGTTTAACGACCCTGGCGTTCGTTTTATGATTATGGTGTTTGCTGAAGAACCCCAAAGAAGTTATGTATGGGGATTTCACAGGCTGAGGATGATCCTTAAAAGAATGTCTATGCAAAGCCTGATTCCTGGTGGTTAAAAAAATTACGGGACTGTTACAAATATCCAGTCAGAGTTTCTAGTTGTTTGCCGGACCCTTTTCTAGTTGTCTCCCATCCATTCTTAAAAGAGAATTCAATGTCCTTTCAAAGTGGTGGATTGGCATATGAAAGAAAAGAGATAAAAGTTTAAGGTGGAGGAGGAGGAGGAAGAGGGAGGAGGAAGAGGAGATGAAGAGGAGTGTGAGGCAGGAGGAGGGAGGAGGAGGAGAGGAGGATAAGAGAAGGAGGAGGAGATGGAGGAGGAGGAGGAAGAGGAGGGAGAAAAAGGAGGAGGGAGAAGAAGAGGAGAGGAGGAGGAGAGGAGGATAAGAGAAGGAGGAGGAGATGGAGGAGGGAGAAGGAGAGGAGGAGGGAGGAGGAGAAGAAGGAGAGGAGGAGGAAGAGGAGGAAGTGAAGAGGAGGGTGAGGTAGGAGGAGGGAGGAGAAGAAGAGGAGAGGAAGTGGAGGAGAGGAGAAGAAGAAGAGGATGTGGAGGAGAAAGAGGAGGAGAGAGGAGGAGGAGGAAGGAGGAGAAAAAGGAGAGGAGGAGGAGGAGGGAGGAGGAAGAAGAAGAGGAGAAGAGGGTGAGGCAGGAGGAGGGAGGAGGAGAGGAGGAAGAGGAGGAAAGGAAGAGAGGAGGAGGAGGAAGGAGGAAAAGGAGAGGAGGAGGAGGGAGGAGGAGGAGAGGAGGAGGGAGGAAGAAGAAGAGAAGAGGAGGGTGAGGCAGGAGGAGGGAGGAGGAGAGGAGGAGGAGGAAAGGAAGAGAGGAGGAGGATGAGGAGGAGGAAAAGGAGAGGAGGAGGGAGGAGGAGGAGAGGAGGAGGAAAAGGAGGAAGTGAAGAGGAGGGTGAGGCAGGAGGAGGGAGGAGAAGAAGAGGAGAGGAAGTGGAGGAGAGGAGAAGAAGAGGAGGTGGAGGAGGAAGAGGAGGAGAGAGGAGGAGGAAGAAGAAGAGGAGAAGAGGAGGGTGAGGCAGGAGGAGGGAGGAGGAGAGGAGGAGGAGGAAAGGAAGAGAGGAGGAGGAGGAAGGAGGAGGAGAGGAGGAGGAGGAAAGAGGAGGAGGGAGGAAGAAGAAGAGAAGAGGAGGGTGAGGCAGGAGGAGGGAGGAGGAGAGGAGGAGGAGGAAAGGAAGAGAGGTGGAAGAGGAGGAAGAGAAGGAGAGGAGGAGAAGGAGGAGAAGAAGGATAGGAGGAGGAGGGAGGAGGAGAAGGAGAGGAGGAAGATAGTGAAGTTTAAAGGCATCTATAATACGATGGATGAAAATCTAACAATAGTTGAAAAAAAAATAGCAATGGCAAATGGGCTGACAGCAGAAAGTGACAAACGGAAAAACAAATAAATAAATAAATGAACCGACAGCTGCTGCTGTCTGGGCAAAGGGAAAATATCTCATACGTTAAGTTGGAGTTGAGTTATTAGCTGTGCAGGTCTCCCCTTTCCTTCGCTGGAGTTATTGCCCTTATAAATGCTGAACTTTAAAATTAAATATTGGTAAATCTAATTGTCTCCTGCGAAGTGGAACCTTGGCTTGCCGTATCTCCGAGCCAAGAGAGAGAGACAGAGACAGAGACAGAGACAGAGAAAATGAGAAGAGAAAGAAAAACAGCAACAGCAAAGTGGATCTTTAGCTTGCAAAGAATAAATGTATTCTCTCCCCCCCCCTTTTTTTTCTTTCTTTCAGTAATCAGCGCCTGAAATGTTGAAATAAATTAGGATGTAAAAATGTTTACGTGGTGTTTTTCCCTCTGGTAACTCATATTTAAAATGGGCAGGGGAAACCAAGCTGTACTACGTTATGACTTATATATATAAGATGTTAATCCTTCCTTTCTCCTGGGGATTAATACAATTTAACATATATATTTACTCAGTGGTGGGATTCAGCTGGTTCGCACCAGTTCGACAGAACCAGTAAATTTTTTTGTTGCCCAGGCCCAGAAGGGATTTCTGGAAGTGGCATTCATGCAGAGAACTGGTTGTCCACATATTTGAATCCCACCACTGGATGGATGGATAGATAGATAGATAGATAGACACACAGACAGACAGACAGACAGACAGACAGACAGACAGACAGACAGACAGACAGACAGACAGATAGATAGATAGATAGATAGATAGATAGATAGATAGATAGATAGATAGATAGATAGATAGATAGATAGATAGTGTGATGACCCAGGGCTTCGAACGGAGGCAAAGCAATTAGCTGGTCAGAACAATTATCTTTTTAAGCACTGCCAAAATTCACACAACAGCCCCCACATATGCTGGCACAGTTCAATAAAACAGTCAGGGAAGTTTACACGGTTCTTTAAGGGAAAATAGATAATAAGCAAACGTATAATCCTTTCAACTCCCAGCTTGCCTATGAACTGCAAACTGCAAAACTGCAGACATTAAGGAGAAATCAGCAGGAAGCAAACTTGGTCCAAAATACAAAGAGTCCAGGTACAAGAGCACACTATCACAAGAGTTCATGTTTGTTCCCAGCAAATGCCCCACCCCACAGCGTCTCCTTAAATACCTACTCCCCAGGTGTGCCTTGTGGAGTGGGGCGGGATGCTGTCCTGCTGAGCCAGTGAGCCTGCCTCTGTTGTTCCCTCCTCTTCTCTGCTCTCCTTTCTCTGGGATCTGGTGGGGAAGGGCCTTGCTCCTCGCCTGAGCTCTGCCTTCCCTGTTCCAAACCTGAAGGGCCCTGGCCTGCCTCAGCCTGTTCCTCCCCATAGTCCTCCGAAGCCACAGATACCCCTTCCTGGGCTTCAACAGGGAACTCCATGTCGTCCTCAGAGTCAGGCTTTGACCGGAGGCATGATAGACAGACAGACAGACAGACAGACAGACAGAGTGGTGGGATTCAGCCAGTTCGCACCACTTCGGCAGAAACGGTAGCTAAATTTTTGTTGCCCAGGCCCAGAATGGACTTCCGGAGGTGGCATCCACACAGAGAAGTGGTTGTTCACATATTTGAATCCCACCACTGATGGATAGATAGATAGATAGATAGATAGATAGATAGATAGATAGATAGATAGATAGATAGATAGATAGATAGATAGATAGATAGATAGATAGATAGATAGATAGATAGATAGATAGAGTGGTGGGATTCAGCCAGTTCGCACCACTTCGGCAGAAACGGTAGCTAAATTTTTGTTGCCCAGGCCCAGAATGGACTTCCAGAGATAGCATCCACACAGAGAACCGGTTGTTCACATATTTGAATCCCACCACTGGATGCATAGATAGACAGACAGACAGACAGACAGACAGTCAGACAGACAGACAGACAGACAGACAGACAGACAGATAGACAGACAGATAGATAGATACATAGAGTGGTGGGATTCAGCCAGTTTACACCACTTCGGCAGAACCGGTAGCTAATTTTTTGTTGCCCAGACCCAGAATGGACTTCCGGAAGTGGCATCCATGCATAGAACCGGTGGTTCACATATTTGAATCCCACCCACTGTATTTACCGCTTAAGAAGAAAACAATGCCTGCTCAAGGACTGTGATATGCAATCAACATTCCTCTTGAATTTTAATTACTTTGGATGACAACAAGATTGAACTCGAATCAAGGACAGAGAATTTCACGCCTCAAATATTTTATTAGTTTATCAAAATGTAAAATACAGAAGTACAGAAATATACATCTACAGTATATATTTCAGATAGCCCTTGACTCATTACCACGACTGAGTCCACAATTTATGTTGCTAAGCGAGACATTTGTTAAGTGAGTTTTGCCCCAGTTTACAATCTTTCTTACCACAGTTGTTAAATGAATCACTGCAGTCGTTAAATAAGTAACATAGTCATTAAATGAATCTGGCTTCCCCCATTGACTTTGCTTGTCAGAAAGTCACAAAAGGGGATGACGTGATGCCGGGGACACTGCGACCGTCATAAATATGAGTCAGCGGCCAAGCATCTGAATTTTGATCACGTGACCATGGGGGAATGCTATAATGGCCGTAAGTGCAAAAAACGGTCATAGGTCACTTTTTTCAGTGCCGTTGTAACTGCGAACAGTCACTAAATGAATTTATTGTAAATTAAGGATAACCTACAAATAAGAGGAAAATATGGGAGGAAAAGGGGAAAAAAGCATTGACTTCTGATTGCTTTCAATGTAGTAGAGTAAGATAATAAAACCTCAACTTTTTACTTTTTAGTGGTGAAGAAAGTAAGGTTCTACATTGAGGCAAGAAAAACCAAATGCACAGGTATAATATAGGGCAGTGATGGCGAACCTTTTAGAGACCAAGTGCCCAAAAACTGGCCCTGCCCCCATTCCACTCACTGCCTCACCCCGGCTCCGCCCCCCATCCCCTCCCCTGCCTGCTCGCAGGGCCACTCACTGCCTCCAGGGCCCACCGCAGATTGCCCAGGCAGCTCAGCAGTGCTATGGCAGTCACGCCCTCTGCCCACATCCTGCAGCATTAACTCTGCATGATGGGGTGTGAAGGTAGAGTCTTGTCTATGCTGCCTGACTGCCATGTCCTTGGCTGCGCTGCCCCACATGGGCCACACTCGAGGGTGACTCTCCTTCAGGGGGGCTGCTGGAGAGGAGAGGGTCATGGGGGGAGGCAAGGCTGGGGCAACAGCACATGTGCCCACAGAGAGCGCTCCGAGTGCCACCTCTGGCACCCGTGCCATAGGTTCTCCACCACTGGTATAGGAGGTACCTTGCTCAATAGTAGTAACTGTGAGAGGGACTCGAAGTGGACAATCACTTAAATATGAGCCAGACATGTGCTGCAGCTGCCAAAAAAGCCAACACAGTGCTGGGCTGCATTAACAGAGGGACAGAATCAAGATCACGTGAAGTGTTAATACCACTTCACAAGGCCTTGGTAAGGCCACACTTGGAATACTGCATCCAGTTTTGGTCACCATGATGTAAAAAAGATGTTGAGACTCTAGAAAGAATGCAGAGAAGAGCAACAAAGATGATGAGGGGACTGGAGGCTAAAGCATATAAGGAACGGTTGCTGGAATTGGGGATGTCTAGTTTAATGAAGAGAAGGACGGGGGGGGGGACATGATGGCAGTATTCCAATATCTCAGGGGCTGCCATAAAGAAGAGGGAGTCAAGCTATTCTTCAAAGCACCTGAAGGCAGGACAAGAAGCAACAGATGGAAACTAACCAAGGAGAGAAGCAACCTAGAACTAAGGAGAAACTTCCTTGTAGTTAGAACAATTAACCAGTGGAACAGCCTGCTTCCAGAAGTGGTGAATGCTCCAACAATGGAAGTTTTTAAGAAGAGACTGGACAGCCATTTGTCTGAAATGGTATAGAGTTTCCTACCTGAGCAGGGGTTGGACTAGACGACCTCCAAGGTACCTTCCAACTTTATTATTATTATTATTATTATTATTATTATTATTATTATTATTATTATTATTATTATTATTATTATTATTATTATTATTATTATTATTATTATTATTATTATTATTATTATTATGGATCATCGCACAGTCAGCCGGATGTTCAGACTGGATTATTATTATTATTATTATTATTATTATTATTATTATTATTTGCCAAGCTTGGAGATCAAACCAACAGACCAATTGTATTCAAGTTCTTCTTGGATCAGCCTTCAAGCTTTCTCTTTCACAAATCATCAGAGGTCAACTTACATATGAGCCGGCCGTGTGCTGCAGCTGCCGAAAAAGCCAATACAGTCCTAGGCTGCATCAACAGAGCATCAGGATCACAGCAATGTCTGCCACGTGGCTAGAGACAGACAAATTAAGCTTTGATGTTAAGAAGACAAGCTAAGTTGCACCGTATTCTTTCCGAAGCCGTTCCTTTTGCCAACATCCAGACCACAATACCATTCATGTCAGAATGCAAATTGTATCATTCATCCTTTCACACAGAAAACATGGATCCTACATTGCTGATGTGTTGCAGTTCCCGTAGAGCGATTCCCTGATTTGTTAATCATTGCAACAAATTCTTTGCCTTGACTCATTCAACAAAAAAAAAAAGGCCTGTGCCAATTTGGCTATACAGTGGGAATTCTTTTGTTATTTGCACATTGCTTCACCAAGTACCCCCCTCCTCCACCCCCCTCCCAAAACTGGAGCCTTCTTTCATATGCACAGATATAATTCTGAAGCTCTCTGTTCTCAAAAATGCAAGGATACTTTGATTTCCACAAGGGGCCACAAAAGTTGAAGGAGTTAGCAGAATTCAAACAAACAAGCACCTGCAACATAACACCCCAGACTTAACAATTGTCAATAAGAAAGACAAAAAAGTCTGGATAGTGGATGTGGCAGTGCCTGGAGACAGCAGAATAGACCAGAAAGAACTGGAGAAGATAACAAAATACAAAGACCTACAAATAGAAATAGAAAGATTGTGGCAAAAGCAAGCAAGGGTAGTACCAATAGTCATAGGCACCTTGGGTGCAATCCCAGAACAACTGGAGCACCACTTGAACACCATTGGCATTGACAAATTTGCCATTAGTCAATTGCAAAAGGCGGCCTTACTAGGAACTGCTTCCATCCGGCGACGATATCTGTAATACCATCAAACATCCACATCTGCCTATCCCAGGTCCTGGGTAAGGACTCGATAGCTAGACAAAAATGCCAAATCCAGTCTTAAATCCAGATTTAATACTTCATGTGATCTTGATTCTATCCCTCTATTAATGCAGCCCAGCACTGTGTTGGCTTGTTTGGCAGCTGCAGCACACTGCTGGCTCATATTTAAGTGATTGGTTGCAAATGTTTCATCTCCATCATGGGGGGCATCTTCAGTGTACTGTCATGGTTCCGACAGACAGAGATGAATAAAGCAGAACTCCGAGGCTTGTGAATTCCTCAAAGAACATGTTTATTAGTTACAAAGTATCAGCACAGTCAAGAGCGAAACCAAGCCTGGACACACACATAAAATTCCCCTATACAAAGTTAAAAATCCCACCCATAAAACTATGCAAGCAACTACATTTCCCAATGCAATCATTTGATGGGCTTTTTCTACAACACCCAGCCTGCGGGCTTGGGAGCAACCAATGACCTTGGATCCCATGGGACAAAAGATTATTATGTCTAGCAAAGCACCTGATCAGCCCCCTCCCTCCATTCTATGTGGCAACCCAGAATGAGCAGAAAAATGGCTGCAGCCATACATAGTTGCAGTGTTGACAGGCATTTTGAATTGGGCTTGTCTGTCAGAGCACTGGCCTTTAAATACCTTTTTCTGTGATGTAAATTGGTGTGGGTGTTATTTTGTCAGAATGAGCGTTGGTCTGGTTTTGGGCTGTTTTATTGGCTGGTTGTTGTTGCTAGTCTTTGGTGCTGAAGTATCGTCTGTGTGATGCAAATGGTGTTTGTTCATTTGGTTGCCTCTGAGTCATGGTCTGGTTTCAGGTTGTTTGGTTGGCTGGTGTCGTTGTTGAGATATGGTCTGTTTTTTTGTGGGGGTTTGTGATTTTTGTTGATATGTGGAGGGGTGCCTGTTCTTTTGTTTTAAATGTTGCCTTCAGGATTTCTTTCATTCTCAACAGTTGATAGATTAGGTTGATGTCAATGTGTCTGTTTATTGACATTGGTGGAGTATCAGGCTTTGAGGAATTCTCAAATTTGTTTGGGTTACGACGGTGGTCCCAGTTAGATCAACCCTTGACCACAATGTCTCTCCTTCCTTCCTTCCTTCCTTCCTTCCTTCCTTCCTTCCTTCCTTCCTTCCTTCCTTCCTTCCTTCCTTCCCTCCCACCCTCCCTCCCTCCCTCCCCCCTTTCCAGAAGTAAGTGGCTGCTAGGAGGAGAAGGTATTGCAAGACTGACTGGGAAACTGTCACAGAACCTTCAAAATTAATATCACAGGACCACAGCAGCAATGCAGTAGCAGCCAGTACTACCGAAGGAGATTTTCAATCCCTTGGGAGTCACACATTATGGGTGCATTCTGTAAGTTAACTCATTTGAGGTGCCTTGATTCAAAAACTCAGATGTGCCATTTCATGCAGTTAAAAGTCATGACAATGACAGCTTTAGTAATACTTAGATGGACTTCAACTCCCCAAACTCTGCTGCCACTATGCTGGCTGGGGAATTCACACATCTGAAATCTGCTGAGGTTGAGAAACAGTGGCTTAAGTAATCAAGCAGTGAAAAAAAATGGCTCCAAATGTGCCATCAAATTCTAATTAACTGCTTGAGAAGTAATTATTAATTAATTCCTGGTGAGTAGACAGACCCGTAAATCCTCTTTAGCCACAATATGGAAGTTGTTTCCTCTAGGAGGTTTCTTGAATCCCAAATGCTAGGTTTCCTAGTGGCCTCCTTTTCAAATTCTAAGCAGATTCTTGATGGCAGATGGCCTTCTTCTCCCTTTGATGCAGCCTCCAAAATGATGCTCCACATCTACTACCCTACTGACTTCAGAGAGATTGTCCATCTTTGGCTTAAAATAACATCCAAGGCTTAAAACTATTTACATCTGAAAGGGCAAAAATCTTCTTGTATGGCAGGGTATGGGTACCACCTGTGGTACATTGGCACCTGGCAGGTGGTATGCGACCATCCTAGAAAAGTGGTAGTGGGGGAGGGGAATGAGCTGAACCGGTGGCAGCACCATACAAGCTTGAGCGAAAGATGGATGGAGCTGCAGGGCTGTCAGGACTCTGTGGAAGTGCCAGGATCCAGCTGGAGCTCAGCACTGATCCTGGTGCTTCTGCTGAGCCCAGAAGAAGCGCTGATCAGCTGGAATATTGCAGCCTCTCCAGAGTCTTGTGATTTACATTCAGATGCTTGGCAACTGATTCATATTTATGATGGTCACAGTGTCCCAGGGTCATGTGAAGTGACCAAAACCTGCTGCAACCACCCAGCAGAGGGGGGGGGGAATAAAAACCAAACAACCCCCCACCCCAACCCCACTGCCAATCCTCAACAGAAATGCTCACAACAATGAAAACCTAGGATAGGAGGAAGAGCACCACCAGGTGGGCAGGCAGGTGTCTTGCTCGGCTGTGACTTGGGGGCACTTTTTCAGTGCCATTGTATCTTCAAACAGTCACTAGGCAAACTGTTGAAAGTCAACGACTACCTGTACTTTATCACTTTTTTCCTTTTTTGGGGGGAGGTCATCAAGTTTCTGACACTTTGCTAGGGGACTGGTGGTCCTTGGATATTGCCGTATCCTAAAAGTGGTACAATCGGTGAAAAGGTTGAAAAGCCCTGCTGTATGGCACAAAATATAATGTCAGGAACAGTTGTCCCATCATCTATTTTCTCTGCAAAGGATGGCAGAGATGTTTGGCTGCAACGTGCAACTAAACTGGCATTATTAATAATAGCAGTTTAATTGAAATGACCAATGCTGATGGGAAGCAATATTTGGCTTTATTTTACATTCCCTCAATGCCTTTTTTTTTTCTTTTTCAAAAGGCTTGCAGTCTTCCCACATTAAGGGCATGCCATAAATTTAACATGGGATTCCGAAGTGTTTTTGAAGTCCGTAGTAAATTTGAGGACATGGATCAAGGAAGCCCAGGGGAAAAAAACTGTTACTTTAGTTCCTTCCCGAAGAATAAAATCCAGCAAAAAATTCAATAGCCCTGTCAAATGCCAAAGAGGCAGGTCAATATGTTGAACAGGAAGTAGTGACATACACCAAGGAGCTGAAGGGAGTGAAGTGGCAACAGACTGTAGCTCAGCGAGACCCAGAATGCAACTTCGGTGATTTGTTACCTTTACTTTTCCCTGGTTCGGGTAATGTGTTGCGATGGACACGGAATAATCATGTGTTACAGTTAGATGAACGAAAGTGACCATCTCCAGATCTTTGTTCAGAAGACTACGAATAACAGAATAATAGTTTTGGAAGGGACCAGGAAGTCTTCATGTCCAATACTCTGTTCAAGCAGGAGATCCTGGACCATTTCAGAAAAAAGTGTTTTTTACAAAAGGCAACTGGACTTTCTTGTTTTTTCTTGAAGATGTTTTGGTTCTTGTCCAAGAAGCTTCTTCAGTTCTGACTGAAGATGAAGCTTCTTGGATGAGAAGCAGTGGTGGGATTCAACCAGTTCGTACCAGTTCGGCAGAACCGGTAGCTCATTTTTTGTTGTTGTCTGGGCCCAGAATGGACCTCTGGAAGCGGCATCCACACAGAGAACCGGTTGTTCACACATTTGAATCCCAGTGTCATGCTTCCGTTGGAGTCTGAATCTGCAGAGGAAAATGAACTGGAACGGAACCCTATGGAGGTCAAGGGAGATGTGTCTGTGGTTTCAGAGGAATGTGGGTAAAAGCAGGCCGAGGCAGGCCAGGGCCCTTCAGGAGTAGGACAGGCTGAACAGGAGAGACAGATTTCAGGCGATGAGCAAAGGCCACCCCCACCTGATCCTAGAGCACGGAGAGTGGAGAGAAGGAGGGAACAATGCAGACAGGCTCAACTACTCGGGAGGAGAGCATCCCGCCCCTCTCCACAAAGCACACCTGGAGACTGAGATTTAAAGAGACGCTGTGGGGAGAGGCATTTGTCAGGAACAAACGCTGATTCCTTGGAGTTTTGTGTGTGTGGTTGCTGATCTCTTGTTCTGTGACTTCTGCTTGGAAACCCAGAAACTGACCATTGGACTGGCTGGCAACATTGCTTGGATGTTCAAAGATCTCAGACTATATTTTGGCTTCCCTTTTGTCAACTGCTCAGGCAGGCATGTATTCACACAGACTCGCTAGGTTTATGGTATATGTGTGATCCCTTGTTATCTCCGTGGCCTTGAGTAAATTCCTCTCCTAAATCAGATTGTATGTGAAACTACTTGCAGCCAGAGGTGTGTGTATGTCTTCCTTTGTTTGGAGGTTTGCTAGAAACGTGAGAGCATTTGTGGAAAATTTGAAGCAATTAAAGGGCGGTTTGAATTTTCACACCCACCAATGATGAGAAGCTAAATGTCTTCAGGGAAAAACAAGAAACTCCAGTTGCCTTTTGAAAAAACACCCTTTGGACAACCGTGGTCCGGATGACTGAGAATCTCCAGATATATTCAGAAAAAGTGGTATGGGGCCAGTTTTGCCATTGCTGGCTGTGGCTACCGAATGACACATCCGGCCCACGGGCCGGCAGTTTGACAACCCTGTTCTAGCTGAACAATTAATCACAAAACATACTGCTAGCCTCATCATCTGACCAGTTTCAGGCTATGATTCATGGTTTCCAATAGGCCTAAACAAATTGATCTATTCCAGTGGTTCTCAACCTTTTTAATGCCGCGACCCCCAACTGGTCGTAAGTTGAGGACTACTCAACCAGTCGTAAGTCGAGGACTACTCAACTGGTGCAGCACCGTTTGCAGAATGGGACTTTTGGCAGGCTCAGCAGGGCAGAGACAGCCTGGACAATTCCTATTGGCTTCTGAAAGCCAATAGAATTAGACTCTATTCAAGAGAGTCTATTCTATTGGCTTTCAAAAGCCAATAGAATAAAAGGGAGTAGCACAGCTAAGGAAAAGGGGGAAAAAAATGGCAGACTGCGTTGTTTGGCAACCCTCGTGAAATGGTCATTCGACCACAAATGGGGTCCCGACCCACAGGTTGAGAACCACTGGTCTTTTCAGATGAAATTCGGATCTCTGACAGCCAAAAGATTGGAGTCCAATTTGGATATCAACAATGGTTGTCAAGCCAGCAGCTCCTTATTTGTTTGTTAAATAGGGTTGGGCCCAAAATCTCCAAGCCTCAGGTGGGACTAGAACTCACAATCTCCTGGTGCTTGGCCTAAAGTCACCCAGGGACTAGAACTGATGATTGGCCCAATGTCACCCAGGGACAAGAAGCCATTGTCTACTGATGATTGACTCAGAGTCATCCAGCTGACTTTCATGCCAGGCAGGATTAGAACTCAGTGTCTCCTAATGAATGATCCAAAGTCACCCAGAGACTAGAACTCAGTTTTCTGATGATTGGCCCAAAGTTACCCAGGGTCAAGAGGTCACCGTCTCCTGGTAATTGGCCTAAAGTCACCCAGCTGACTTTCATACTTCAGGCAGGACTACAACTCACAATCTCCTGGTGATCGCCCTAAAGTCACCCAGGGACTAGAATTCACAGTCTCCTGGTGTTTGGCCCAAAGTCATGCAGCCATAGTCGTTCCATTTCTCTTTGCAGGTCTTTGTATTTTCTTATCTTCTCTAGTTCTTTCTCTTTGCCACGTTCACTAGCCAGATTTTTTTTTTTTTTAACATTTATAGTGCAAAGAAAATCTTTAAAAAAATCTGCTTGGGACACTTAATAATAATAATAATAATAATAATAATAATAATAATAATAATAATAATAATAATAATAATAATAATAATAATAATAATAAGTTGAAATGAAAGAACTAGTAATAACAACAAAAATGATAGAAAAAAGAGCAAAGAAAATCAAAAATTGGTCAGCACCAGGTGAAGATGAACTGCATGGGTTTTGGTTGAAACATCTAACTGTTATACACCCACTCATTGCCAAGCAGTTCAACAATATACTACAAGGAGGAGAAATTGAAAAGTGGCTAACAACTGGGAAAACCTACCTAATAATGAAAAATCCAGCAAAAGGGGCAACACCAGGTAACTACAGGCCAATTACCTGCTTACCAACAACTTTCAAATTACTAACTGGTGTAGTAGCTGATGCAGTGCAACAGCATCTAGTTGAAAACAATCTCTTTCCACCTGAGCAGAAAGGAAACCGCCCCAATAGCAGAGGAACAAAAGATCAACTCCTAATAGACAAAATGATCTTGGAAAACTGCAAGAGAAGGAAGACCAACCTGAATGTGGCATGGATTGACTACAAAAAGGCATTTGACTCTCTGCCACATGATTGGATAATAAAGTGCCTAGAAATAACAGGAGTCAGTAGAAACATCAGAAAATTTGTGCAAAGATCGATGGCACAATGGAAGACACAGTTGCAGATCAATGGTGAGAGGCTGGGAGAGGTTAATATCAAGAGAGGAATATTTCAAGGAGATTCATTATCACCATTACTATTTGTTATTGCACTGTTTCCTCTGTCAACAATACTGAATAACTCAGGACATGGCTATCAAACATCAAAAACATCTGCCAGACTATCCCATCTCCTTTATATGGATGACCTGAAGCTGTATGGAAAAACATCATCTGAAATAGAATCGCTGCTCAACACTGTCCGTATATATAGCCAAGATATTGTTATGGAGTTTGGCTTGGACAAATGTGCCACACTTACTATCAAACAAGGAAAAGTAGTGAAAACTGAAGGAATCAAGATGCCCCACGAAAATAACATTAAGAGTCTGGATGAGGAAGAGTACTACAAATACTTGGGTATCCTTCAAGCTGACAACATCAAGCACACTGAAGTCAAGAAAAAGATTAGAGGTGAATACATGAAGAGAGTGAAGAAGATCTTAAAATCCAAACTCAATGGAGGAAATACCATAAAGGCAATCAACACCTGGGCAATCCCAGTCATTAGGTACACAGCTGGAATAGTGAACTGGACTCAAGCAGAACTAAAAGCAATGGATAGGCAGACCAGAAAATTAATGACAATGAATCATGCCCTTCATCCACGCAGTGACATTGATAGACTTTATCTACCAAGGCAAATAGGTGGGCGTGGAATGCTACAAGTACATCAGATGGTTGAAGAAGAAAAAATGGCTTTGGAAGAATATCTGGAGAACAATGATGAAGATGCACTGAAATTAGTATATCAGGAAGGCTTACTAACTACTGGAGAGACCAAACTGGCCTACAAGAAAGACCAAATGAAGAACAGAATAGAGGCATGGGAAGACAAAGCACTACATGGCCAATACATGAAAAAAATAGCTGGGAAAGCAGATAATAATAAAACCTGGCAATGGCTAAGAGCAGGAAAATTGAAGAAAGAGACCGAGGGACTAATTCTGGCTGCACAAGACCAAGCCTTAAGGACAAATGCATACAAAGTCAAAATTGAGAAGACAGCAACAGACAGTAAGTGCCGCCTATGCAAAGAAGCTGAAGAAACAGTGGATCACTTGGTAAGCTGTTGCAAGAAGATTGCACAGACTGATTACAAGCAGCGGCATGACAAAGTAGCAACAATGGTGCATTGGAAGATCTGCAAAAAATATCATTTGCCTGTAAGCAAAAACTGGTGGGATCATAAAATAGAGAAAGTCATAGAAAATGATAAAATTAAACTGCTCTGGGACTTCAGAATTCAAACAGACAAGCACCTGCAACATAACACCCCAGACTTAACAATTGTCGATAAGAAAGACAAAAAAGTCTGGATAGTGGACGTGGCAGTGCCTGGAGATAGCAGAATAGAAGAGAAAGAACTGGAGAAGATAACAAAATACAAAGACCTACAAATAGAAATAGAAAGACTGTGGCAAAAGCAAGCAAGGGTAGTACCAATAGTCATAGGCTCCTTGGGTGCAATCCCAAAACAACTGGAGCACCACTTGAACACCATTGGCATTGACAAATTCGCTATTAGTCAATTGCAAAAGGCGGCCTTATTAGGAACTGCTTCCATCCTGCGACGATATCTGTAATACCATCAAACATCCACATCTGCCTATCCCAGGTCCTGGGTAAGGACTCGATAGGTAGACAAAATGCCAAATCCAGTCTGAACATCTGGCTGACTGTGCGATGATCGATAATAATAAACCCTACACCATTTTGGACAAATGGCTGTCCAGTCTCTTCTTAAAAACCTCCAGTGTTGGGGCATTCACCACTTCTGGAGGCAGGCTGTTCCACTGATTAATTGTTCTCACTGTCAGGAAGTTTCTCCTTAGTTCTAGGTTGCTTCTCTCCTTGATTAGTTTCCACCCGTTGCTTCTTGTCCTGTCTTCAGGTGCTTTGGAAAATAGCTTGATTCCCTCTTCTTTGGGCAGCCCCTGAGATATTGGAACACTGCTATCATGTCCCCCCTTGTCCTTCTCTTCGTTAAACTAGACATACCCAATTCCAGCAACCGTTCCTTATATGTTTTAGCCTCCAGTCCCCTAATCATCTTTGTTGCTCTTCTCTGTACTCTTTCTAGAGTCTCAACATCTTTTTTACATTGTGGTGACCAAAACTGGATGCCGTATTCCAAGTGTGGCCTTACCAAGGCCTTGTAGAGTGGTATTAGAGCCGAGGTGGCACAGCAGTTAGAGTGCAGTACTGCAGGCCACTTTAGCTGACTGTGTTCAGCAGGTCAGCGGTTCAAATCTCACCGGCTCAAGGTTGACACATCCTTCCATCCTTCCGGGGTAGGTAAAATGAGGACCCAGATTGTTGGGGGCAATGTAAATATATATATACATTGCTTACTGGTGTACACCACTTAGAGAGTGCTTGCACTTAAAGCGGTATATAAGTCTCATAAATAAATAAATAAATAAACAAACAAACAAATATTAACCCTTCACGTGATTTTGATTCTATCCCTCTGTTAATGCAGATGTTGGTTGCAACAAAGCCCTCAAGCCATGTGTGAGGCCCAGGAGACATATATTTCTCTTTGTGACATCAATTCTGTGGGAAAGCATCCTGTCTCCACAACCCTATTAGCTTTTTATAAGGTGTTCAAACCCCGATTGTTTCCTCAACGGTGTGGGATAAGGAGCTAGCAAACCCCGGTCTGTTCGCTGGTCTATTGCTAGTGCGTTTATTTCCAATTACAACCTCTGGCACATAATATATCGATTGTTTCTGAATTTCTGTTTTAATTAGTTTGAGTTATTTTGACGTTTCTCGATTTTATATTCATGGCCAACTGCCCAGAGTCACAATAATGAGGTGGGCAGGCATCTAATTTATTTAAATAAACATACAAATGAAACAACTGCATTAATTTTTGGGGGATTGAGGTGGGGTGAGAAGGATGGCAGAGTGCATGAGTATTTACGGACTTGGTAGAAGGAGTATTTAAACTTTGAAAAGGGTTCTAACCAACTCAGTAAATTAGAATCTGAAGCTCCAGGGCAGGGGTAGGCAACCTGGGCTCTTTTATGACTTGTGGACTTCAACTCCCAGAATTCCTGAGCCAACCATGGCTCAGCTTGAAAACCTCTCCCTTTCCCCTCAGCACGGCTGGCTCAGGAATTCTGGGAGTTGAAGTCCACCAGTCATAAAAGACCCAAGGTTGGCTACCCCAGCTCTAGGGAAACAACAAAGTGAGAAGCCAAAATCAAATCAGGAGGTTTAAATCAAGAGATGTGGTGGTTCAGTGGTTAGAATGCAGTATTGCAGGCTGACTCTGCCCACTGCCAGGAATTTGATTCTGACTGGCTCAAGGCTGACTCAGCCTTCTGTCCTTCCAAGGTCGTTCAATGAGGACCCAGATTGTTGGGGGCAAGACACTGACTCTGTAAATCACTTAGAGAGGGCAGTAAAGCACAGTGAAATGGTATATAAGTCTAAGTGCTATTTCTATTTAAAATAAAAGAACTAAAATCCATATAGTCAAAACTATCCTATGAAGTGGAATATTCAGACACTTTAGAGGTTAGGCACTTTAGAATGCCTAAAACTGTCTAAAATGTTTGTGTGATAGAATAGAATAGAATAGAATAGAATAGAATAGAATAGAATAGAATAGAATAGAATAGAATAGAATAGAATAGAATAGAATAGAATAAGCAATAGGGTATAGAATAGAATAGAATGGAATGGAATGGAATAGAATAGAATAGAATAGAATAGAATAGAATAGAATAGAATAGAATAGAATAGAATAGAATAGAATAGAATAGAAAAATAACTTTATTGTCACTTTGAATGTAAACTAATTAGCATACATTAAAATGATTTTTAATATATATTTTATTGATTTTTTTAATATAAACACCTTGATATTTGGTAAACAGCATGTTATCCGAGTTTATATTTACAAAGTAACCACTAACAGTTTCTATATTAAATCCACATAATAGTTTTGCTTGATTTTTTCTTCTTCAATAATATTCTCTTTGCCAACATTGAATTGATACAATTCTTATGAGTTTGATAGGTCACAATTAAATATAAAGATTTTTCTAAAATGTCTACCAATAATAATCTCATCAATATCATGCTTCTTTTCTACCTGGTCATCTTGGTTGCCTTGTCCCAAATCCTGTTTACAATTCTTATTTAAATTCATTTTCCCTAAAATGTTCAAAGCATTTCTAATAGTTAAAATTTTCCCAGAATTAAATACCTTAAAGTATTTAAATCTATTTTCATGTCTCCAAAACTTAAATAAGAAAAAGACACAAAAGAAAGACATAGAAAAAGAAAATACATGAGAGAGAAAAAGAAAAAGAAAAAAAAGGAGAAAAGAAGAGGAAAAAAATAAGAAAATAATATACTACTTAAAATACATATCCCCCTTGAACTAGTATACACTTATTTCCAATTTTTTTCTGTTCTTTTTACCCCTGATTAAACCTATGTTTAATCTTTAAATGTTCCATTTCATAAATCCAATCATTTAATCTTTGAACTCTATTCAAAACATCTTTCCCATTTTTAGTTAATTAAAATCAATTACATTTAAATATCTTAAACATTTCCTTTATGTTGATCATCCCACACATTTTTATAGTTCTTTTTATAAAATGAAATTTTGTTGCATACAGTTCTCAAAGGGTCACCACTTCCGATCTATACTGCATAAATATGACAAAAGAAAGAGAGAGAAAGAGAAACAAAGGCAGAGAGACAGAGAAGACAGAGAGAGAAAGAGAGACAGAGAAACAGAGAGAGGTGACTTGAATGTCCCAACCTCAATATTGCATCCAGTTTTGCTCACCATGATATTAAAAAGATCTTGAGACCCTAGAAAAAGAGCAGAGAAGAGCAACAAAAATGATTAGGGGGGGTGGAGAATAAAACACATAAAGAAAGGTTGCAGAATTGTGTACATCTAGTCTAGTGAAAAGAAGGACAAGGGGTGACATGATAGCAGTCTTCCAATATTTGAGAGGCTTCCACAAAGAAGAGGGAGCAGTTCAACTTATTCTCCAAAGCCCATGAAGGCAGGACAACAAGCAAGAGATGGAAACTAATCAAGGAGAGAACAAATCTAGAATTAGGAAGAAATTTCCTGACAGTTAGAACGACTTGCTTCCAAAAACTCTGGAGGCTTTTGAGAAGAGATTGGACAACCATTTGTCAGAAATAGCATAGGGTCTCCTGCTTGAGCATGGGGTTGGACTAGAAGACCTCCAAGGTCCCTTCCAACTCTGCTAGGTCAGGAAGACCCAAACAGGCCTGAACTGAGGCTGGAAGTGGTCAAGTAATTGGCATCCTTCAAGTACAATTGCAGCAATCATTTTCTTGAACAGTATGAAATAATTGTGACTGGGCATACAGTATTTAAACAAACTATTTTCAATTAGCTCTCTAAAGATTCCTCCGTATATTCCCAGCTTTCAAAGGGATCTTAGCATCTTAAAGTTTGCAACTGAAACTGTATCTAGAGAGTTTTGCTCTGATCACTGCCTGCCTTTAAAGGAATTATTGAGAATATTTTCATTGCATGAGAGGCATTTTCTTAAAGATATATTGGCAAACATGTTAAGTGATAATGTATTTACACGAGTGTCATCTGCTTTTTCTGTGGTTCAAAATTCATGATGAATCTTTAGTTTAGTTCTGTTTAGCTCGTTTGCTACCTGATTAGTTCAGTTTAGCTGGCTTGCCACTTCAATAAACCCCTAGTTTAATATGCCTCTGATGAGTAGCTTTTTACATCAAGAGTGGTGAGTCTGTTTGTTTAAGCAATACTCCATTTAACATTCAAAGTCTGTGATTTGCAAAGTCATCTGGATAATCTTTGTTCATTTGTTTCAATTTATCTTGTCTGCGATATGATTCCTGGATTGCAAATCATACACAGGTAGTCCTTAAATGACAACCGTTTGTTTAGTGAGTGTTCACAGTTACAATGGCACCAAAAATGGGATTTAAGAGTAATCTTTTTCACTAATGACCACTGTAGCATCCCAATGGTCACTTGATCAAAATTCGGACATTTGGCAGCTGGCATCTACTTCTGACAGTAGAAGTGTCCCTTGGTCAGTCCCCTTTGGTGACTTTCTGACTAGCAAAGTCAATGGAGAAGCCACAATTGCTGTTGCTAAGTGAGACAGTTATTAAATGAGCTTTGACCCATTTTTTGGACCTTGGTTGCCACAGCTGTTAAGTGTAACACTACAGTTGTTCACTTAGTTATATAAACAGAGGCATAGAATCGAGATCACGCAAAATATTAGTACCACTTTACAAAGCCCTAGTGAGACCACATCTGGAATACTGCAGCCAATTTTGGTCACCGTATCACAAAAAAGGTGTTGAGAGTTTGGAAAAAAACCAGAGAAGAGTAATTAAGATGATCCAAGGCTTGCAGACTAAAACATACGAAGAATGATTGTGGGACTTGGGTTTGGCTAGTCTGAAGAAAAGAAGAAATAGGGGAGACATGATAGCAGTGTTCCAGTATTTAAAGGGCTGCCACAAAGAAGAGGGGAATCACATTTTTCTCCAAAGCACCAGAGAGCAGGACAAGAAGCAATGGATGGAAACTGATCAAAGAGAGAAACAACCTGGAATTAAGGAGAAACTTCCTGACAGTGAGGACAATCAACCAGTGGAAGAGCCTGCCTCCCGAAATCTTGGGAGCTACATCACTGGAGATTTTAAAGAAGAGGCTAGACAATCACTTGTCTGAGACAATATATGTTATCCTGCTTGAGCAGGGGGCTGGACTAGAAGACCTCCAAGGTCCCTTCCAGCTCTATTCTGTTCTGTTCTGTTCTGTTCTGTTCTGGTCTGGTCTGGTCTGGTCTGGTCTGGTTATGTGACCCTGGGGGTACTGCAATGGTCGTAAGAGCATAAGTCATTTGTTTCAATGCTGTTGCAACTTTGACGGATCACTAAATGAATGGTTTTAATTCAAAAACCACCTCCATTTTAACCCCAAAGGTGCTTTTTCAAGAGGCAATTGGACTCTTTTCTTTTTTTCCTTGAAGACATTTCACTTCTCATCCAAGAAGCTTCTTCAGTTCTGACTGAAAGGTGGAGAAGGGAAGGCTTTATATTCTCATCAGGACAAGATTCAGCAGTCCATCTGCATTTAAATGACAAAGGGCACTCTTTTGAAGACAGCAAAGTCCACATATTGTACAGAGAAGACTGCTGGTTTGAAAGAAGGGTCAAAGAGGCCGTCTAGGTCATAATTGAACATCCTTCTCTCAACAGAGGGGGAGAGATACAACATCATCCATCTCCAGTCTACAACACAGTCCTTTCAGCAGTTCCAAGGCGGCTCCACGCCCATTTGCACCATTGAGATGGTCCTGAGGGCACAGATCAAACCTCCAAGTGGCCTCAATGACTCTCAGAGGGAGTACTAACAACCAGATGACTGCAAAGAATATAAGTCATTCCACCCTCCACCCTCCACCATTCAGTCAGAACTGAAGAAGCTTTCCTTCTTCAAGGAAAAACAAAGAAAGGTCCAGTTCCCTGGTACCTAAACCTATACAAAAGCATCTTTGGGGCAACCATGACCTGCATGACTGAGATTTTCACACGGACACCTCTGTTTTAATGTTTTATCTGTTTACTTGTTGCAAGCTGCCTAACAGTTGCCTTTAGTCGATGTGGGTGGTATGTACTGTAAATTAAAAAAAAAAAATCAGGGAAACTAGAGAGTTATTAAGTGATCACCCTGTTGATCGTTCTCAATCTCGCCTCTCTACCTCACCCTGTCTCTCTTCCCACTAAACCAGGGAGGCACTTTGTTTGAATTTCATTCTTTTTTTTTTTCCCCTGATGTGCACCTCAAGCATACGTTCCAGCAGGCAGCTTCCAAGAAACAAATTTATTTCTCCACGAAATGATGGCCTTTATTGGCAACAACTCGTTCTTTTAATTTTACAGCTGGTTTACCAGTTATTATCTCTGTTTTCATGATGCATGAGAAAAAAACAAAAACAAATCACGGGAAGACCGTTTCAGTGGGCTTACTATCTCCTTGGAGAGTTAGCAACTCTTTCAAATTGACGGAGGAGGGGGGAAAATGCCTTTTTGGGGGGGTTGTCTCAGGCAGATCTAGAAAGATTATTTGACTAGACCTAGCTTTGCGAACTGCTGTCACTCTAATATATTCAAGACAGAAATCTATGAAATGTCCCTTCCTGACCTTGCAGTTTGGCTGTGAAAAATCACAACAGAGGGGAAGATTTCTGCCTCCCTCTTTCCTTCTTTCCTTTCCTCCCTTCCTCCCTTGCTCCAATTTGCCCTTTCTTTCCTTCTTTCCTTCTTTGCTTCCTTTGTCCCTCTCTCCCTCCAATTTTTCCTTTCTTCTTTCCTCCCTTCTTCCCTCCCTTCCTAGCTTCCTAGCTATCTTCCTTTTTCCCATTCTCCTTCCTTCCTTCCTTTCTTCCTTCCTTCTTTCCTACCTTCCTTTTCTCTTTTCTCTTTTCTCTTCTCCTCTCCCCTCCTCTCCCTCCCTCCCAGCCACCCTCCCTCCCTCCATTCCTAGCTTTTTAGCTTTCTTCCTGTCTCCCATTCTCCTTCCTTCCTTCCTTCCCCCCTCCCTAGCTTTCTTCCTCTCCCATTCTCCTTTTTTCCTCCCTCCCTCCCTTTGTAGCTTCCTAGCTTTCTTCCTCTCTCCCATTCTCCTTCCTTCCTTCCTTCTTCCCTCCCTCCTCCCTCCCTTCATAGCTTCCTAGCTTTCTTCCTCTCTTCCATTCCCCTTCCTTCCTTCCTTCCTTCCTTCTTCCCTTCCTCCCTCCCTCCCTTCATGGCTTCCTAGCTTTCTTCCTCTCTCCCATTCTTCTTCCTTCCTTCCTTCCCCCCTCCCTAGCTTTCTTCCTCTCCCATTCTTCCTTCCTCCCTCCCTCCCTTCGTAGCTTCCTAGCTTTCTTCCTCTCTCCCATTCTCCTTCCTTCCTTCCTTCTTCCCTCCCTCCCTCCCTCCCTCCCTAGCTTTCTTCCTCTCCCACTCCTTCCTTCCTTCCTCCCTCCCTTTGTAGCTTCCTAGCCCTCTCTCCCATTCTCCTTCCTTTCTTTCTTCCTCCCTCCCTCCCTTCCTAGCTTCCTAGCTTTCTTCCTCTCTTCCATTCCCCTTCCTTCCTTCCTTCCTTCCTTCTTCCTTCTTCCTTCTTCCCTTCCTCCCTCCCTCCCTTCATAGCTTCCTAGCTTTCTTCCTCTCTCCCATTCTCCTTCCTTCCTTCCTTCCCCCCTCCCTAGCTTTCTTCTTCTCCCATTCTTCCTTCCTCCCTCCCTCCCTTCGTAGCTTCCTAGCTTTCTTCCTCTCTCCCATTCTCCTTCCTTCCCCCCTCCCTCCCTACCTAGTTTTCTTCCTCTCCCATTCTCCTTCCTTCCTCCCTCCTTCTCTCCCTCCCTTCGTAGCTTCCTAGCTTTCTTCCTCTCTCCCATTGTCCTTCCTTCCTTCTTCCCTCCCTCCCTCCCTCCCTGTTGGTGACAGAGCATCTCCTTTCCAAAGTCCCAAGGAAGTGGGGTGATCCCCTGAATTCAGCATGACACCAAGGAAGAAGTACAACTCCTGAAAGAGCTGATTTTTCTCATCCAATTGCCAGTGGCTCACTCTTCAACATGAGGACGGAAAGAATGTCTTTGACTCTGCCTCGGGGAAAGCCAGTGTGGACTTTTGGGGCATCTGATCCATGAATATTTGAGCAATGCCTTAAGGTCATGAGATAACTGCTTGGGCTCTGCAGCTGAGAGAGGAGTCAAAATTTCTCAGAAGACACTTTTTTTCCTTGAGAAAATGTATGGGATTTTCCTGTATGTCTCTCTCTCTTTCTCTCTCTCCCTCGTTCTCTCTCCCTCCTTCCCTCCCTCCCTCCCTCCCTTCCTCTCTCCCCCTTTCTCCCTCCCTTTCTCCCTCCCTCCCTCGCTCCCTCCCTCGCTCCTTCCCTCTCACTCCCTCCCTCTCCCCCCTTGCTCCCCACTGTCTCTCTCCTCAACTTCTTTAGAAAAAACAGCAACAAGATAAGATAGGATAGGATAGGATAGGATAGGATAGGACAGGACAGGACAGGACAGGACAGGATGAGACGAGACGAGACGAGTCGAGACGAGACGAGACGAGGTGAGGTGAGGTGAGGTGAGATAAGATAACCTTTATTGTCATTTTTTTTACTGTGGGCACAACGGCACACGTCAAAAATGAAATTTTAATTGCCCGCTCTCAAAATGAAATACATACATGACACACACCTAAACATACTATGTACAACATATGTATAGAACCACACCCCTACATATACATAGCAAATAAATATTAAAAATTGTCCATCTTGAATATATAACGGAAGGAGGAAGCTTGAGAGTTCACAAGGTTGATGTTGTATGGAATGAAACTGTGGCTGAATCTGGATGTTCTGCTGTGGATACCACAAAGCCCCCTCCTCTCAGAAGGTAACAAGGAAAACAGGTCATGAAGCAGATGTGTCGTGTCCCAGACAATCTTGCAGACCCTGCTCAAGCAACGCTTCTGTGCCATGTCCTGGATGGGAGGGAGGGAGCTGCCAATAATCTTTTCGGCCGTCCTCACCACTCTCTGCACTGCTTCCTGTCTGAAGCAGGGATGCTTCCAAACCAGACTGTGATGCCGTATGACAGGATTCTCTCAATCATCTCCCCCTGTAGAAAGTGGTCAGGACAGGGGAAGGAAGATGTGCTTTTCTCATGCGACGCAGAAAATGCAGGCGCTGCTGTGCCCGCTTCACCAGTGTCTCGCTGTTGCGCAATCCTTTTACTTGGTATAGCAATAAATAAACAAATAAATAAAAATTCATGCATACAAGAAATAGGTCAACATCAGAACATTTCCAGGATTGTATTCATTCCTGAGCCAGAAAACAGAGAGCATATTTGGTGTACTAGATAACTTTAATATAGACCGATGGGTATCCAAGAAGATGATGTTCCATGTAGCATCCCACACAAAGTCTGTGTTTCTTTTATGCATATTTATGCCTGTGAAATAGCGTAGGGCATAGATCTTCTTTTGCCAGCTTAATATTATTTCTGTCTCCCCCCCCCCAGACAGGAATTTTTGTCAGAGAGATTTATTCTGCAAATGAAATGAGTTGTAGCTGCCTTCCTCCACTTTTTCCCTGATTTTTTTTTTTTTAAAATGTATGCTTCATTCTGAAAGTCATTGCTGTTTAAATTTGTTCTGGTAGACAGTTGGTTCACTTTATTTTACTCTGAGTGTGTCTGAACTGTTCGAAATTGACACACATTAAGGAAGAAAAAAAAAAAGTCAGGTTGCCAGTCCTGAAATAGCACGTTTTTTGTATGCATGGAGCTATAAATAAACCCAGGCAGAACAACTTTGGTGCTTTTAAAGTTTAGCCTGTCTTTCTGCTGTTGCTGTCAAAAGCCCTAGGGGTCTGGCATCATAGGTGACCCTTACATTAAACTTTAGAGGCTATTGGAACCATTGCTTTCTAGTCTAGTCTCCCATTATCATTATAACCATCCCTCCCCTTTCCTTCCCCTCATCCTTCCCCTCTCCCTCCCTCCCTCCCTCCCTTCCTTCCTATATCCTTCTTTCTCTCCTTCCCTCCCTCCCTTCTCTATCCTTCCCTTCCCTTTCCCTACCTTTCTTCTGACCTTCTCCTTCTTTCCTTCCTTCTTTCCTTCCTTCCTTCCTTCCTTCCTTCCTTCCTTCCTTCCTTCCTTCCTTCCTCCCTCCCTCCCTTCCTTTCTTCTGTCCTTCCATCCTCCCTCCCTTCCTTCCTTCCCTTCCGTTTCTCTACATTTCCTCTGACCCTCTACTATCTTTCTTTCTTCCTTCCTTCCTTCCTCCCTCCCTCCCTCCCTCCCTCCCTCCCTCCCTCCCTTCCTTTCCTTCCTTCCTCCCTCCCTCCCTCCCTTCCTTCCTTTCTTCTGTCCTTCCATCCTCCCTCCCTTCCTTCCTTCCCTTCCCTTTCTCTTCATTTCCTCTGACCCTCTACTTTCTTTCTTCCTTTTTTCCTTCCTCCCTCCCTCCCTTCCTTCATCCCTTCCTTCCTCCCTTCCCTCCTCCCTCCTTCCTTCCTCCCTCCCTCCCTCCCTTCCTTCCTCCCTCCCTTCCTTCCTTCCTTCCTCTCTCCCTTCCCTTCCCTTTCTCTACATTTCCTCTGACCCTCTACTTCCTTCCTTCCTTCTTTCCTCCCTCCCTTCCCCCTTCCTTCCTCCCTCCCTCCCTTTTTCAATAATATGTACATGTGTATTCATTTCTGTAATATACGCATTTTAATGCATTTCTTAAGAGCAGTCTACTTCATCAAAACAAGAATAGAATAATAAGCATAGTTTCATGTTGCAAGCCACCCAGAATCAACAGTGTAAATTGGGCAGCCATATAAATTTCTTTGATACAAAAATAATATTACTCAATATTGGTTAATAAACAAATAAACCCAGTATAGATAAGTACAGAACGTCTACAGATGTTTCCAAGAGAAAAACATATGGAAATGAAGTCACCTGGACACTGTGTCCACTCCAAGGAGTTTTTTATTTGTTTGTTTGTTTATTTGTTTGTTTGTTTTCCCCTGCCACAAGGAAACAATCTCCATATAAGAATTCCCAAACTGGCAAAACGCCCCCACTAATTACAGCAATTATCTAAAGAAATAACATAATAGGTTATTTGGCTTCCTAGCAGCAGTCATCTGCTTAATCTTATTGCTGCAGTAGACCTATCCTTGTGTTAAACACAACCTCTCTGTCACTAGTAGATTTTTAGCAGATTTTATAAGTCTCTCTGGACATGCACGAAGGAGCATAAAGTAAAGAAACCTGAAGAGATGCTCCAAAATCTTTCAGCTGGAATGAGTCAATGACTTGATTCAAACATTACATCAGGGGTCTTCAAACTTGGCCCTTTTATGACTTGTAGACTTCAACTCCCAGAATTCTTTAGCCAGGCACGTGCCTGGCTGAGGAATTCTGGGAGTTGAAGTCCACAAGTCATAAAAGGGCCAAGTTTGAAGACCCCTGCATTACAGTGTTTATCTCTTTATGGCTTAGTGCATAATGTGACCCAACCGTTATGGCTGAGGTGCCCTAGCTGATGTTTTTACAAGTTTGTAAAAGACAACTGCCATATATCCCAGCTCAAAAGAAGGTGAGCTAGACTTCCCCATGTCAATCATCATTTTCTTCTTTGCACCTAGGAAATTCTAGCAATTTTGGCCACCAGGACATCATGAGAGAGTAAGAGTGGAGGTTTGTTCTCTGAGTTTGTGGGTTGGTTTCCAAACGTTTTGTTACCAGGCTAGGTAACATCTTCAGAGATGTTTAGGGGATGTTTGTGTAGGTGTTCTTCTGTTTATAAGGGCTTCAGGTGTGAGTCATCACAAGATCCTTGCCTGACACAAACGCACCTGATGATCAGAGGACTGGAGGCTGAAACATATAAGGAACGGTTGCTGGAATTGGGTATGTCTAGTTTCGTGAAGAGAAGGACAAGGGGGGACATGATAGCAGTCTTCCAATGTCTCAGGGCTGCCCCAAAGAAGAGGGAGTCAAGCTATTCTCCAAAGCGCCTGAAGGCAGGACAAGAAGCAACAGATGTAAACTAACCAAGGAGAGAAGCAACCTAGAACTAAGGGGAAACTTCCTGACAGTTAGAACAATTAACCAGTGGAACAACCCACCTCCAGAAGCTGTGAATGCTCCAACACTGGAAGTTTTTAAGAAGAGACTGGACAGCCATTTGTCCGAAATGGTATAGGGTTCCCTGCCTGAGCAGGGGGTTGGATTAGATAACCTTCCAACATTAATAATAATAATGATAATAATAATCCCCCAGTGAGGCACTACCTTGACATGGTTGTGGGGCTTGTGTACTCTGAGGAAGATGAGAGCTATGCCAGAGGTTCAACCATACTGAACAGGTCTCATCAGAGGAGTCAGACAAAGAGTGTCTCTCCCATACAAAATATGGTGAGACGTAAATTGCAGAATGCCATACCGGCTCGGATGTCGCCCGGGTTAACAAGGTCCGTGCTAGATATTGGAGTTCCTGGATATCTGGTGAAAAATGGGTTACAGGACTCAGGACTGTTGGCTGAGCAACCAGGGCCAGCAGCTGCAGAACTACTGGAAGAAAAGGTGTTTACCCGTCGCAGATACACAGTGATGGAAAACAAAGAAATAATGATCTGTTACTACAGATCAAGTCCAACAAGACGAGGATATCTAAAACGAATGCACCAGTTCTGGAAAGAACAACATCCAGAATCAGAAATAACAGAACAGAGACTAGCAGATCAACGCCGATTTATAATACGAAATAAAGTATTTACAGAAACAGAATTGGACGAACTGCAAAGGTTTACCCAGGGCAAAGAAATCAAAGCCTTACCAGAAGTAATTCAGAATATAGAGGCAAACCAGGGGGAGTTTGCAGTGAAAGAATCCAGTAGAGATATACAACTGTTCTCATTTGGAAACCAGGCACCTCTTCCTCAGGAAGAACAAAACCCTCTAACTAAAGAAATAAAAGAATTGAAACAAAGAATAACTGAGCATCTAGAACAGCACACAAACAACAGAATAAGGCTACCTGCATTGAAGCTTGTTTCAAAGAAACAGCTAGCACAAGCATTAAAAGATGCAAATACTGCAATAGCAAGTATAAGCACCAATTCACTGCAAGAAACAAACCAACTAATGTACAGCACAGCTGCAGTTATAACTGAATACCTGGGATGCAAAATCAACAAAGAAGAAAAACAAACAAACAGTGCACCACAAAAATGGAAGGTTAGACTAGAAAATAAGATCAGCAAGTTAAGATCACATGCAAGCAAGCTAGAACAGATGAAAGAAAAGAAGCTGAAGAACAAGAAGACCAAAGAATACCTAATCAAGAAATACCACTTAGAAACAAGGAAGATCAAGGAAGCACTGGAAATAATAAAGCAACAAATAACAGCTATAGCCAGGAAAATCAGTAGATATGAAGCTCGAATTGCAAACTATAGGCAGAACCTCCAATTTCAATCCAATCAGAAACGTTTCTACCAATCCATCAATGGAGAAACTGCAAGGAATCAGTCAGTACCTGACAAGGAAGAAACAGTGCAGTTCTGGAAGCAGATATGGGATAATCCAAAGAAATACAACAAGGATGCGGCTTGGTTAAAAGAGGTGGATGCAAATAAAACAGAAGTTGAAATGAAAGAACTAGTAATAACAACAAAAATGGTAGAAAAAAGAGCAAAGAAAATCAAAAATTGGTCAGCACCAGGTGAAGATGAACTGCATGGGTTTTGGTTGAAACATCTAACTGTTATACACCCACTCATTGCCAAGCAGTTCAACAATATACTACAAGGAGGAGAAATTGAAAAGTGGCTAACAACTGGGAAAACCTACCTAATAATGAAAAATCCAGCAAAAGGGGCAACACCAGGTAACTACAGGCCAATTACCTGCTTACCAACAACTTTCAAATTACTAACTGGTGTGATAGCTGATGCAGTACAACAGCATCTAGTTGAAAACAATCTCTTTCCACCTGAGCAGAAAGGAAACCGCCCCAATAGCAGAGGAACAAAAGATCAACTCCTAATAGACAAAATGATCTTGGAAAACTGCAAGAGAAGGAAGACCAACCTGAATGTGGCATGGATTGACTACAAAAAGGCATTTGACTCTCTGCCACATGATTGGATAATCAAGTGCCTAGAAATAACAGGAGTCAGTAGAAACATCAGAAAATTTGTGCAAAGATCGATGGCACAATGGAAGACACAGTTGCAGATCAATGGTGAGAAGCTGGGAGAGGTTAATATCAAGAGAGGGATATTTCAAGGAGATTCATTATCACCATTACTATTTGTTATTGCACTGTTTCCTCTGTCAACAATACTGAATAACTCAGGACATGGCTATCAAACATCAAAAACATCTGCTAGACTATCCCACCTCCTTTACATGGATGATCTGAAGCTGTATGGAAAAACATCATCTGAAATAGAATCGCTACTCAACACTGTCCGTATATATAGCCAAGATATTGTAATGGAGTTTGGCTTGGACAAATGTGCCACACTTACTATCAAACAAGGAAAAATAGTGAAAACTGAAGGAATCAAGATGCCCCACGAAAATAACATTAAGAGTATGGATGAGGAAGAGTACTATAAATACGTGGGTATCCTTCAAGCTGACAACATCAAGCACACTGAAGTCAAGAAAAAGATTAGAAGTGAATACATCAAGAGAGTGAAGAAGATCTTAAAGTCCAAACTCAATGGAGGAAATACCATAAAGGCAATCAACACCTGGGCAATCCCAGTCATTAGGTACACAGCTGGAATAGTGGACTGGACTCAAGCAGAACTAAAAGCAATGGATAGGCAGACCAGAAAAATAATGACAATGAATCATGCCCTTCATCCACGCAGTGACATTGATAGACTTTATGTACCAAGGCAAATAGGTGGGCGTGGAATGCTACAAGTACATCAGATGGTTGAAGAAGAAAAAATGGCTTTGGAAGAATATCTGAAGAACAATGATGAAGATGCACTGAAATTAGTATATCAGGAAGGCTTACTAACTACTGGAGAGTCCAAACTGGCCTACAAGAAAGACCAAATGAAGAACAGAATAGAGGCATGGGAAGACAAAGCACTACATGGCCAATACATGAAAAAAATAGCTGGGAAAGCAGATAATAATAAAACCTGGCAATGGCTAAGAGCAGGAAAATTGAAGAAAGAGACCGAGGGACTAATTCTGGCTGCACAAGACCAAGCCTTAAGGACAAATGCATACAAAGTCAAAATTGAGAAGACAGCAACAGACAGTAAGTGCCGCCTATGCAAAGAAGCTGAAGAAACAGTGGACCACTTGGTAAGCTGTTGCAAGAAGATTGCACAGACTGATTACAAGCAGCGGCATGACAAAGTAGCAGCAATGGTGCATTGGAAGATCTGCAAAAAATATCATTTGCCTGTAAGCAAAAACTGGTGGGATCATAAAATAGAGAAAGTCATAGAAAATGATAAAATTA
Organism: Crotalus adamanteus; assembly: GCA_039797435.1. Classification (NCBI taxonomy): domain Eukaryota; kingdom Metazoa; phylum Chordata; class Lepidosauria; order Squamata; family Viperidae; genus Crotalus; species Crotalus adamanteus. The sequence continues at coordinate 279,042,364 of CM077919.1, read as the reverse complement.
AAGTGCTCTGGGACTTCAGAATTCAAACAGACAAGCACCTGCAACATAACACCCCAGACTTAACAATTGTCGATAAGAAAGACAAAAAAGTCTGGATAGTGGACGTGGCAGTGCCTGGAGATAGCAGAATAGAAGAGAAAGAACTGGAGAAGATAACAAAATACAAAGACCTACAAATAGAAATAGAAAGACTGTGGCAAAAGCAAGCAAGGGTAGTACCAATAGTAATAGGCTCCTTGGGTGCAATCCCAAAACAACTGGAGCACCACTTGAACACCATTGGCATTGACAAATTCGCTATTAGTCAATTGCAAAAGGCGGCCTTATTAGGAACTGCTTCCATCCTGCGACGATACCTGTAATACCATCAAACATCCACATCTGCCTATCCCAGGTCCTGGGTAAGGACTTGATAGGTAGACAAAATGCCAAATCCAGTCTGAACATCTGGCTGACTGTGCGATGATCAATAATAATAATAATAATAATAATAATAATATGGATCATCGCACAGTCAGCCAGATGTTCAGACTGGATTTGGCATTTTGTCTACCTCTCGAGTCCTTACCCAGGACCTGCGATAGGCAGATGTGGATGTTTGATGGTATTACAGATATTGTCGCAGGATGGAAGCAGTTCCTAGTAAGGCCGCCTTTTGCAATTGACTAAGGGCAAATTATTATTAGTATTAGTCTGATGCCCTGTGTCTATTGACACAGACATCCCTTTCTGGGTTGGTGGCCCATGGTGGGGATGGTGGTGGTGGAGGCGCCTTCACATGTGCAAGCACACTTATGTGCGAATAGGGCTGCATGTGCACGAGCAAGGCCGTGATTGTGCACGCGACACAAGGGCTAGCTTATCCAGCTTTCTAGTTAACATGGAGGAAAGAGATTAATTAAGAGTCTTCTACTGAAAGCTTCACATCCAGATTATTACTAAATAAACAGCACGGAACCAACAATAGGCACCCAATGATTACGAATGAAGGGAAATATATGGGCCCCAGGATCCAATCTGGGTTGGTCACCAAGACCAGCGGTTAAGTCTTCCAAGCCTGAAAGATTAAATCTCTGGTCCCGGTGCCTGATCCAGATTGGATCCTGCATCAAACAGTTACCCTCAGAATTGCCTTCTATTTATTGTCTCGATCGTCTGGCCTTAAGGTTGAGAGAGTGGGAAGGTTAGAAAAAAGGGGAAATTAAACTGCAAGCAGAAATTATGAGGCTTTCCTGAACCGTATGCTTCCTTCTAACTTCACCAGATGTTTGCCGTGTGCTTTGTAGTTTTTGGGCTTAGAAGATTCATCTGAAGATTGACTTGGCATAAGGTTCTCTTGCAAATGAGTAATTAAACCCCAAAGATAGAGAAGATGAATTCTGGGTGAGGGGAAAAAAAAAGAAAAAAAAACCTCCTCGCAAGGATGCTGGGAAAATTTTTTGGGGTAAAAACAGCCCTCTTGTTTGCAAAATCCTCTTCCCCTTATTCATGCAGTCAGCAACCAATCAAAATCTAGAAGAGATCCTGGCCACGCCCTTCTGAGTAAGCTCCTCAGTCTTCCCTGTGTGGATGATCTGTCTCCCTCTCTCCCTCTCCCTGCCCCTTCTCTTTCTCCTTCTTCTTCTCCTTCTCCCTCTATCCCTTTCCCTCTCCCTATCCTCCCTCCTTCCCTCCTTCCTTCCTTCCTTCCTGTTTTGTCCTTTCTCTTTTCTTTCTTTTTTCTCCTATCCCTCCCTCCCTCTCCCTGCCCCTTCTCTTTCTCCTTCTCCTTCTTCTCCCTCTATCCCTCTCCCTCTCCCTATCCTCCCTCCCTCTCTCCCTTCCTTCCTGTTTTCTCTTTTCTTCCCTCCCTCCCTTCCTGTTTTCTCTTTTCTTTCTCTTTTCTTCTATCCCTCCTTCCTTCTCTTTTCTTTTCTCTTTTCTCCTCTCCGCCTCATCTCCTTCCTTCCTTCCTTCCTCTTTTCTTTTCTCCTATCCCTCCCTCCTTCCTTTCTTTCTTCTTCCTTCCTTCCTTCTTTTCTCTTTTCTCTTTTCTCCTCCCTCCCTCCTTCCCTTCCTTCCTTCCTTCCTTCCTTCCTTCCTTCCTTCCTTCCTTCCTTCCTTCCTTCCTTCCTCCTTCCTTTCTCTTTTCTCCCCTCCTTCTCTTCCTCTGTCCCTCCCTTCCTTTCTCCCTCCCTCCTTCCCTGAATGTGTGGCCCCCCTCTCCATTCTACTCTATGACTATATTCCTGAGGCCGGTTTTAAACCCTATAAATTCACATGAATGCAGATCAAAGGCATATAATCAGGGAATTGTTGAAAGGGGCACAAAAATCATCTCCTCGAAACCTCTGCCATCTGGAAGTGGCCATCAACCGGCAGAGATAGAAAACCCAAACTGAATTGCTAGGCCATTTCAGTTTGTATGGATCGTATAAACCCAGAGGTTTCTTCCATATTTTTACATGAAATCAAGGTAATTGCATCCTAAATCTATTTTCTCCATTGGCTTCAGGATTTGGTCCAGACTATTTGTAGCATTCAAGGGCTATATTTATTTATTTCCCCCCCCCCCCTTTGGCAAAACACACTGGAAAGTTAGAGAAAAACACAACATTCCTGCTTTGAGTTTTGGGGGGAGAAAATGGAAGAGTTATTGACATAAAATAAGATAACCTTTATTGTCATTTTTTTTTTTAACTGTGGGCACAATGGCACATTAAAAATGAAATTTAGCTGCCTGGTCTCAAAGTGAAAAACATAGATGACACACACCTAAACATACTATGTACAACATATGTATAGACCCACAGCCCTACATACACGTAGCAAATAAATATTAAATACTGTCCATCTTGAATATATAACAGAAGGAGGACCTTGAGAGTTCACAAGGTTGATGCTGTATGGAATGAAACTATGGCTGAATCTGGATGAAAACAGAGGTGATAATGTGGAGTTGTTTCATAGGTCCAAGAGTCTTTAAAAAAGAGAGATACTGGGACCATTTGAGGTTTTGCTTTGATCTAGCTTGGTTCTTGTGATTTAGAACATAGAATAACAGAGTTGGAAGGGATCTTAGAGGACTTCTAGTCCAACCTCCTACTCAGTTCCATCCCTATTCCATTCCAGACAAATGGTTGTCCTGTCTCTTCTTAAAAACTTCCAGTGTTGGAACATTCACAACTTCTGGAGGCAGGTTGTTCCATTGGTTAATAGTTCTCACTGTCAGGAAATTTCTCCTTAGTTCTAGCTTGCTTCTCTCTATGGTTAGTTCCCATCCACTGCTTCTTCTCCTGCCTTCAGATGCTTTGGAGAATAGCTTGACTCCCTCTTCTTTGGGGCAACCCCTGAGATATTGGAGTACTGCTATCATGTCCCCCTGAAGTTGAAACTCAAATACTTTGGCCACCTAATAAGAAGGAAGGACTCACAGGAGAAGGGCCTAATGCTGGGAAAGATTGAGGGCAATAGAAGAAAGGGATGACAGAGAACGAGATGGCTGGATGGAGTCACTGAAGCAGTAGGTGTGAACTTAAATGGACTCCAGAAAATGGTAGAGGACAGGAAGACCTGGAGGAACGTTCTCCATGGGGTCGCGATGGGTCGGACACAACTTCTCAATTAACAACAACAAATCATGTCCCCCCTCGTCCTTCTCATCACTTCTTCATTTTCTTTTTATTTTTCCATATCTTGTTCTTTACATTTTCTTTCCCACACAAGTTTTGTCCTAGTGTTCATTGTTTCTTCTTTGTAGGCTAATTTTATTTAAATGCCCACTTTGGGGCACATGTTTTGAGTCAAGAACTGTTGCAAAGTCAGGGCAAATAAAGATTTTGAAGTATCAGTGTATTCCAGTATATATTAGGAAAGTGTAAATTGGGTCTCTTCCAATTCAAGTGTGAATGAAATTAATTTCTCACCCATCTCTAATTTTAACGAGACTCTCAGTATGAGGGTAATTGAATTTTTTTTTGCCCAAGAATGGAAAGCAGACTTTTTTTTTTTTTTTTTGGGTGCACCAAGGAAAAAATCCAGAGAAAAGAAATCAATATTAAGTGTTGGTTCAGGAACATAGTATGGTTTCTTGACTATCAGAGCAAGTTAATGTTTGGCAAGGAACAGTGAAAAGTAAGGTTTTACTCAAAATTATGTGCAAAATCTGGGAGCAGCAGGAGGAACAGGAGGATAAGGATGGAAGGAGGAGGAGGAAGAGCAGGAGGCTGGGAGTAGAATGTGAGGAGGAGGAGGAGAACGAGGAGAAGGCTGGGAGAAGAGGAAGAAGATAAGAATGGAAGATGGAGGAGGAGCAGGAGAAGCAGGGGGAGGTTTGGAGGAAGAGAACGAGGCTGGGAGGAAGAAGAGGAGGAGGAGGAGGAAGAAGAGGAGGAGAGGGAGAAGGCTGGGAGGAGGAAGAGGAGGAGGATAAGAATGGGAGGAGGAGCAGGAGCAGGAGGAACAGGGGAGGCTTGGAAGAAGAGGAGGAGAAGGAGGCTAGGAGGTAGAGGAGGAGGAGGAAGAGGAAGAGGAGGAGGAGGAGGCTAGGAGGTAGAAGAGGAGGAGGAGAAGGGTGGAAGGAAATGGGGGAGGAGGAGACTGGGAGGAGGAAGAGGAGAAGGCTGGGAGGAGGAAGAGGAGGAAGAAAACAATGGAAGGAGGAGGAGAAGGATGGGAGAAGGAGGACAAGAATGGAAGATGGAGGAGGAGCAGGAGGAGGTGGGAGGAAGAAGATCAACTGCCAGCTGACCTTAATGACTCTCTAAAAGAATGCAAATGACCAGCTGTCTCTAAGGAATAAATTATTGCATTCCCCACCATCCAGTCACAGCTGAAGAAGCTTCTTGGATGAAGTGAAATGTCTTCAAAGATATCCTCCTCTTCAACCTCCCAGCCTCCTCATCCTTCTCCTCTTCTTCCTCCCGTCCTCTTGAAAAAAAGCACTTTTGGGACAACCATGACCTGGATGAATGAGAATCTCCATAGACTGTTCTTCTTTTCTTTATCTGTCTCCATCTTTCCTCCTCCTCTTCCTCCTCCTCCCTTGTCCTTCCCTTGTCCTTGTCTCCTCTTCTACCCCTTCTCCTCCTACTATCCTCCTCTTTCTATTCTCCTCCTTTGTCCTTCCCTTGTCCTCTCCTCCTCCTCCTACCCCTCATCCTCCTCCTCCTCTTCCTTCTCCCAGTCTCCTCCTCCTTCCATCTTCTTGAAAAAAGCACCTTTGGGACAACCATGACCTTGATGACTGAGAATCTCCATAGGCTGTTCTTCTTTTCTTTATATGTCTCCATCTTTCCTCCTCCTCTTCCTCTTCCTCTTCCTCTTCCTCTTCCTCTTCCTCTTCCTCTTCCTCCTCCTCCTCCTCCTCCTCCTCCTCCCTTGTCCTTCCCTTGTCCTTGTCTACTATTCTACTTCCTTCTCCTCCTACCATCTTCCTCCTCCCTTGTCCTTCACTTGTCATTTCCCCCTCCTCCTCCCCCTCCTCCCTTCCTCCCCCTCCTCCTCCTCTTCCTTCTCCCAGTCTCCTCCTCCTTCCATCCTCTTGAAAAAAAGAACCTTTGGGATAACCATGACTTCAATGACTGAGAATCTCTATAGACTTTTCTTGTTTTCTTTGTCTCCAGCTTTCCTCCTCCTCCTCCTCCTCCTCCTCCTCCTCCTTGCCTCCTCCTCCTCCTTCCCCTCTTCCTCCTTCCAGTCTCCACCTCCTTCCATCCTCTTGAAAAAAACACCTTTGGGATAACCATGACCCGGATGACCGAGCATCTCAATAGACACTTTTAATCTACCAGTTCTTATTTCATACCTTGGGTATGTTTACATTGTTTCTTTGGGGAAGCTCTAGAGAGCTCAGCAACAGAAATAAACCAATTGATTTCTCCAAGCCATATAGGAAATATTTCAATATTTGCCACGTATTCAAAAACAGTGCACTTTAGATGAAAACAGAAATCAACCTCCTTCGTGGGATTCTGCTGTGTTTCAAGGGCTTATCCGAGCATTGGGAGGCCCAAGGATTTTGATTAAAGTTGGGTAGAAATGTACCAGCTTTTCTACTTCCCAAATGTATTGTTATCATTTTCGATTCAAAAACATGAAATGAAACGTTTCTTTAAATGTGCGTTTTGAGAGGTTCCGACAAGCACATTCAAATGCAGGCTTCCAAGCAAACAAGAGCAATATGGAAGTAGCTGTGGGATCAGAATAAATTTTTCAAACCAAAAATTAAGGAAGGGAAGAATTTTATGGGTGGGTTGCATAAACAGAGGCACAGAATCAAAAATCACGTGAAGTATTAGTACCCGCTTTATAAAATCTTAGTAAGGCCACACCTGGAATACTGCATCTAGTTTTGGTCACCACATTACTAAAAAAAAACAGGTTGAGACTTTGGAAAAAAATGCAGAGAAGAGCAACTAAAATGATTAAGGACCTGGAGACTAAAACATATGAAGAATGTTGAGCCAATCACTAGGAGACTGTGAGTTTTAGTCCAAGGCTGGTTGACTTTGTGCCAATCTTCAGGATACTATGAGTTGTAGTCATGCCTCAGGCAAGAAAGACATTGAGACTCTAGAAAGAATGTGGAGAAGAGCGACAAAGATGATTAGGGGACTGGGAATAAAACATATGAAGATTAGTTGCAGGATTTGGGTTTGGCTAGTCTAGAAAAAAGAAGGATTAGGCGGGACATGATAAAGCAGTATTCCAATATTTGAGGGGCCGCCATAAAGAAGAGGGGGTCAACTTATTTTCAAAAAACCCCAGAAGGCAGGAGAAGAAACAATGGATGGAAACTAATCAAGAAGAAAAACAACCTGGGATTAAGGAGAAACTTCCTAACAGTGAGGACAATTAACCTATTCTATTCTATTCTATTCTATTCTATTCTATTCTATTCTATTCTATTCTATTCTATTCTGTTCTGTTCTGTTCTGTTCTGTTCTGTTCTGTTCTGTTCTGTTCTGTTCTATTCTATTCTCTATTTTCTATTCTATTCTATTCTATTCTATTCTATTCTATTCTATTCTATTCTATTCTATTCTATTCTATTCTATTCTATTCTATTCTATTCTATTCCATTCCATTCCATCCCATTCCATATTTTCTATTCTATTCTATTCTATTCTATTCTATTCTATTCTATTCTATTCTATTCTATTCTATTCTATTCTATTCTATTCTATTCCATTCCATTCTATTCTACCCAGGGCAAAATGGATCAGAAGCATCATTCCAGAATAGCACACATCTCCCTTATGTACAATTATCAAATCAATTATATTAATGGTCAGAAACATTCTGTGAGTCAAACTTAGTGTGCTATTTAATGTGACTGCAAGGTCCTTAAAGGATGGTCTGGAGTCATTTGCTACCATGACATTATTAAAATCAAGTCAGGTAGATCAACTTAGCAGAAGAGCATCTCATAACGTTTCAAACCTGGACCACGTTCTGATCACGTTCTGAGCAAAACCTGAAACATGCTTGCAATGATAGAATAAATATCATGATGAGTGTTTTTCACTTTTGTTGTTTTCTGAACAACATCAAAGAGATTAGAACATAGAATAATTGGGTTGGAAGGGACCTTGGAGGTCATCTAGTCCAACCCCCTGCTCAGGCAGGAAACCCTACACCATTTCAGACAAATGGCTGTCCAGTCTTTTCTAAAAAACTTCCAGTGTTGGAGCATCCACAGCTTCTGGAGGCAGGTTGTTCCACTGGTTAATTGTTCTAACAGTCAGGAAATTTATCCTTAGTCCTAGATTGCTTCTCTCCTTGATTAGTTTCCATCTGTTCTTCTTATCCTGCCTTCAGATGCTTTGGAAAATAGGTTGGCCCCCTCTCTTTTGTAGCAGCCCTTCAAATATTGGAACACTGCTATCATGTCACCCCTACTCCTTCTTTTCATTAAACAAGAAATGCCCAATTCCTGCAACCATTTTTTCGTATGTTTTAGCCTCATCTTCGTTGCTCTTCTCTGCACTTTTTCCAGAGTCTCAACATCTTTTATATATATATTGTGATGACCAAAATTGGATGCCAGTGTGAATTCTAGGTGTGAATAAATCTTTTGTGGTATTTTATTTAACAAAACAGGAATAATGAGATTAGGCGAAGTTATCTCCATTGAAAATAATGGCAAATTCAACATGCCACCCAATTCGTTGAGTCAGAAGTCAGAATAATAGAGTTGGAAGGGACCTTGGAGGTCTTCTAGTCCAACTCCTTGCTGAAGCAGGTGACTCTATACCAGGGGTAGGCAACCTTGGCTCTTTTATGACTCGTGGACTTCAACTCCCAGAATTCCTGAGCCAGCATGGCTCAGCTTGGAAACCTCTTCCTTTTCCCTCAGCGTGGCTGCCTCAGGAATTCTGGGAGTTGAAGTCCACGAGCCATAAAAGAGCCAAGGTTCCCCATCCCTGGGGATACCGAGATGAGGGGTCTTCAAACTTGGCCCTTTTATGACTGGTGGACTTCAACTCCCAGAATTCCTGAACCAGCCTGGCTCAGCTTGGAAACCTCTCCCTTTCCCTTCAGCGTGGCTGCCTCAGGAATTCTGGAAGTTGAAGTCCACCAGTCATAAAATACCCCTGCCCTATACGATTCCAGACATATAGCTGTCCATCTCTTCTTAAAAATTGGGTTGATAAAGCGGTACTAAGATCATAAACTTGGGATTTTTCTTTCCTTGTCTCTTAAGCTCAGTTTTGATGCTAGGGGTCCTGGAGCCAGCAAAGGCACCTTGTTTTGTTTTTTTCTTTTTTTAAAACCCTACTGTTATGTATTGAGCTTAATTGGCAACAGGTGCAGGGAGCTGCCCTGAAACAGTCAGCAGACCATGTGGCCTGCTGGGCCAGACTTGCTGTCTGCAAGGGCTGACTAGGATGCATTTGAGCGGGAAAATACGTTGCATTCATTGGCTGTCAATGCCCCAGGGTGAATGTATAAAAAGGGGGGGGGAGCCATCTTGTTCTGAGTTCTGTTCCGCCTGAAATAAAGAAGTATCTGTTTGTTACTCCTGCCTCTTCAATGCCTACTAACGCAAGAAACAGAACATTGGCGACGAAGGTGGGATTGTGCTGCCACAAATTCAAGGGCTGACTCACCAAGGGAAGCCTAAAAAGCGCTGAGAAGTATGGCATTCAAACCCCCTTCGCTCTACCTGCCAGTATGGAAATACTGGAGGAGAGTGCTGCAAGGAATCGTCCTGGAACCCCTTCGAAAGCCTGCGCAGCATGAGGCATTGAAAAGGCCGCCAAAGATCCACCATGGCAAAGATTGGTCGTCTTTCTGAATTCGACGTCAAGCATCCAGAACGATGGAGCTCCTATGTTGCTACGGTGGAGAATTACCTGAGAGTCAACCAGGCTCGGGAGGATGGACTGAAGGCCGCGACGCTGCTGTGTGTTTGCGGTCAAAAAACGCCCCAGGGTGAATGTACAAAAAGGGGCGGAGCCATCTTGTTCTGAGTTCTGTTCCGCCTGAAATAAAGAAGTACCTGTTTGCTACTCCTGCCTCTTTAATGCCTACCAATGCAAGAAACAGAACACCTATTTTCAATCGACAAATGTTTCCTCCCTGCTCTACCAAAGCTGTATCTATTTCAGGATGCTCCCTTTGCTCCAGCCAACAGAGCTGTTGGAAGCAACCTCCTGCAACTGGCCACTTGTCAGATTGATGGGAATGTGTTTTGACATCAGCAGGACACAGAGATGGGGGTCACTTCTCTTGGCTTTTCCAATTATGCCGTTTGCTTTGAGAAGCTGAATCAACCATGAATGTCACTCTGTTTTTTGCCAGCTCAGAGGGCGCCGTCTTGGCATTTAACCATATTAAATTATGAATGGGCTACCAATCATTCAGGTTGCCTTGAAGCCAAGAAGGATGAATCAGACAGGGGTTGAGGGTTCATTCTTTCTTTCCCCCCTCCCGCTTTGGTTTCCTTTTGTTTTGTTTGGAATTAGATTTTTAAAGGGGACCGTGCCATTTAAAGAGAGAGAGAGAAAGAGAGAGAGAGAAAGGGAGAGGGGGAGAGAGAGAATGAGAGAGAGAGAGAGGGAGAGAATGAGAGAGATAGAGAGGGAGAGAGAGAGAGGGAGGGAGAAAATGAGAGAGAGAGAGAGAATGAGAGAGAGAGGGAGAGAGAGAATGAGAGAGAGAGGAAGGGAGAGAGAGAGAATGAGAGACAGAGAGAATGAGAGAGAGAGAGAGAGGGAGAGAGAGAGAGGGAAAGAGAGAGAGGGAGAGAGAGAGGGAGGGAGAGAATGAGAGAGAGGGAGAGAGAGAGGGAGGGAGAGAATGAGAGAGAGAGTGAGAGAAGAGAGAGAGAGAGACAGAGACAGACAGAGACAGAGACACAGAGAGAGAACTATAACTATGTCACTGGGGAGTGACATGTTCCAATATTTGAGGGGCTGCCACAAAGAAGAGGGAGTCAAGCTATTCTCCAAAACACCAGAAGGCAGGAGAAGAAGCAACAGATGGAAACTAATCAATTGAGAGAAGCAATCTAGAACTAAGGAGAAACTTCCTGACAATGAGAAGAATTAACCAGTGGAACAACCTGCCTCCAGATGTGGTGAATGCTGCAACACTGGAAGTTTTTAAGAAGAGACTGGATAGCCATTTTGTCTGAAATGGTATAGGGTTGCCTGCCTGAGCAGGGGGTTGGACTAGATGACCTCCAAGGTCCCTTCCAACTCTGTTGTTCTATATAAAACTACAGAGAAATTTGCTAACAGTGAGACTGATTAGCCAGTGGAACAACTTGCCTTCAGAAGTTGTGTGTTTTTCATCACCGGAGGCGTTTAAGAAGAGGTTGTCTGGAATGGTATAGTGTCTCCTTCTTGAGCAGGGAGATGGACTAGAAGACCTCCAAGGTCCCTTCCTACTTTGTGAGTCTATTATTCTATAAATTTTGAAAACTTTTGTCCTTTGTCTTTCCTTCATTCCTTTGAAAAAATAAAAGAGTCACCCCTAATCTTTTTTTACTAAAAGTTTTAAAGATTTTATACAATATATACCCCAAATCCTTCCCACCCCTCCCCCCTCTCCCACTTCCCAGAGCTGATTACAGGATTACAAATAAACAATCATTGTTGTTCGTCCATCGATTTTGATGAAGACCTTGACATCTTGTGGGTTATGGGCCATCAACGATGTGTCCGTAGGTGGCTAATAAGACCGATGTTAGCAGGGAATGTTCTGCCACATACTGAACAAAGAAATGTAGACACTGTTACTTCAGCATTTGCAGCTCTGGCTTTGCGGAGTGCTCGCTTTTCTTGTGCCAAGATTGTCCTTCTGTGTTCATATGTCTGGCAACCCTGGTACACCAAGGTGCGCCATGTTGGTCGATCATGCACCAGAAGTTCCCAAGAGATGGTGTTAATATCCAGGGACTTAAGAGAAGCTTTCAACATGTCTTTGTATCGCTTCTTTTGTCCCCCGTGTGATCGCTTTCCTTGAGACAGCTCACCATAGAAGACCTGTTTAGGGATGCAATGATCTGGCATCCTTGCAACATGGCCCGCCCAGCGCATCTGGGCTTTCATCAACAGAGTGTAAACTGATGATAGACCTGCTCTGGAGAGGACATCTGTGTCTGGTATCTTATCCTACCACCGGATCCTCAGAATTCTACGAAGGCAAGTCATGTGGAAGTAATTCAGTTGCCTAACATGCCTCCTGTACACTGTCCAGGTCTCACTAGCATACAATAGGGTAGTTAGCACTGCTGCCTGGTAAACTTTAAGCTTGGTAGCAAGACTTATTCCTATACAAACAATCAAATCCATAGCATACTTCAACTCCTTTTCAAAATAAATATTAACAAATTAAATACAAAAATAATAATATAATTAAACCATAAAACTAAAACTAATATAAACTCTACCATATTAAACTATGAATAATAATCTAAAATTTACTCATACGCTAAATAATACTTTTTAGTCTCATATTTATTCTGAATATAATCTATCCATCTTCTCCAAACCGAGATATATCTTTCTTGTGAATAGTCCTTCAAATAAGCAGAAATTTTTGCCATTTCTGCTAAATTAGACACCTTCAGTATCCATTCTTCAATAATAGGCAAAGAATCTTTCTTCCAATATTGCCCCACCAATAATCTTGCAGCTGTTATAAGATTCAACATCAAATTAATTTCTTTAACATCAAAATCTACAATAACACCTAACAAAAATAATTGTGGCATAGACTTTATCTTTCTCTTAAAAATCTTTTGAATGTTCCACCAAATCTTAATCCAAAAAGCTTTTATATTTCTACAAATCCACCAAATATGAAAATAAGTTGCATCTAAGCTTCCACATCTCCAACATTTGGGCTGTAAATTAGGATACATATGGGACAACTTTTGAGGATCTAAATGCTACCTATAAAACATTTTATAAAAAATTTCTCTTAAATTTTGAGCTTGAGTAAATTTTACATTTCTAACCCAAATTGTCTCCATTGTATCCAATAGAATCAGCTCTTGAATATTTTGAGCCCATTTTACCATACAGTCTTTAACTAACTCCGTTTCAGAATCCAACTCTATTAAAACATTATAAATTCTCTTTATATGGGCTCGAGTTTGATCTTTAATCTGTTTTACCAAATTCACATCCTCTAAAGTAATGCCAACCTTTTGATCTAAACTCCACCTAACTAACAATTGATTATACTGAAACCAAGAGTGTACAATGAGTCACCCCTAATCTTTGTTTTCATTAAAGAATAAGGTGGCAAATCTATTTTCCTATGCACTAGAAAGCAGGACAAGAAACAATGGATGGAAACTAATTAACTAGTGGAACAACATGCCTTCAGAAGGTGTGGGTGCTCCATCACTGGAGGCTTTTAAAAAGAGGCTAGACAGTGACTTCTCTGACATGGCATGGGGTCTCCTGCTTGAGCAGGTGGCTGGACTAGAAGACCTCCACAGTCCCTTCCAATTCTGTTATTCTGTTCTGTTAAATAAAAGCCCACAAAGGTTATTCACAAAGGCCTGGTTTATCTGGAGATTGTCTGGATAATAAGAAATAACACTGGCTCATCGTAGCATCCTAGAATAATATCCGCTCGGCTATCTCTTCCACGCAGTGCATTTTATCTAATATTAAACAAAACCTGGGTAGGCGACTGAGGCAAGCATTGTATAATCAAAATGGCTGGCATCACACTATCTCCCTTCGCCACTAAAGTATTAAAGTAAAACTCATGATCTGCAGTTTGATGAGAGATGAACCTTCAGAAACACTTTGGGTGGGGTAAGGTAGAGATTAATGTTATCACTGCTATACTAGAATGAATATATATTTCTAGAAGACTTGCAGTCCTTTATCACTGCTGTACTAAAATGAATACTCACAGAGACACAGGCAGACAGACAGACAGACAGACAGACACACACACACAAAATCACACAAACACATATATCCAGCAAAAAGAGTTTCAATGTGAAGAAAAGCAAAGTTTAACATTTAGGCAGGAAAACTCAAAGGTACAACTACAGATTGGACAAAACCTGGCTAAAAAAACAGCAGCTGTGAGAGGGACCTTGGAGTCCTAGTGGACGATCACTTAAACATGAGCTAGCAGTGTGCAGCAGCAGCCAAAAAAAGCCAGTACAATCCTGGGTTGTATAAACAGAGGCATAGAATCAAGATCTTGCAAGGTATTAGTACTGCTTTATAAAACCCTAGTTAAGACCACATCTGGAATACTGCAGCCAATTTTGGTCACCAAGATGTTGAGAGTTTGGAAAAAAATGCAGAGAAGAGCAGCTAAGATGATCCAAGGCCTGGAGACTAAAACATACAAAGAATGGCTACGGGACTTGAGTTTGGTTAGTCTAAATAAAAGAAGAAATAGGGGAGACATGATAGCAGTATTCCAGTATTTGAGGGGCTGCCACAAGGCAGAGGATGTCACATTAGTCTCCAAAGCTCTGGAGGTCAGGACAAGAAAAAATGCTTGAGCAGGGGGCTGGACTAGAACGCTTCCAAGGTCTATTCTATTCTATTCTATTCTATTCTATTCTACTCTACTCTACTCTACTCTACTCTACTCTACTCTACTCTATTCTATTCTATTCTATTCTATTCTATTCTATTCTATTCTATTCTATTCTATTCTATAGATTTGGTTATCTACCTCTAGCATAGCAGTGTTTAGATCAAACTTTTACTGGAGTTCAAGATTCTTCATACCTCTTGCATAAGATCCACGGATTGGTTTTCTTGTCTAATTGTAGAAGATATTTAACCAAATCATTTCTCTTTGGGCAGAAAAGTCAGCTGGGTGACTTTAGGTGAATCACCAGGAAACGGTGAGTTTTAGTCCCCTCTTAGGCACAAAAGCTACCTGGGTGACTTTGGGCCATTCATCAGGAGATGGTGAGTTCTCATCTCATTTTAGGCATGAAAGCCAGCTGGGTTACTTTGGATCAATCACCAGGAAATGGTGAGTTTTAGACCCACCTTAAGCATGAAAGCCATTGGTTAATGGAACAGCTTTCCATCAGAAGTTGTGGTGCTCCATCACTGGAGGCTCTTAAGAAGAGACTGCACAGCCACTTGTCTGGAATGGTTTTGGGTCTCCTGCTTGACTAGAAGACTTCCAATGTTATTCTGTTATTTTACTATCTCCTGGTATTGCCACATCAATTACCCTCGCTTTTGTCTTTTCAACCACAGTTAACTGTGGTGTGTTATGAACCAGGCTCAGACTACAAGGCAATAATGCAAGATTGCCTTAGGATACAGGAGGATTTGGATAGACTTGAACATTGGGCTCTATCTAACAAAATGAAACTCAATGGTGAAAAAAGGAAGATTCTACATTTAGGCAAGAAAAATGAAACTCAATGGTGAAAAAAGGAAGGTTCTACATTTAGGCAAGAAAAATCAAATGCACAGGTGTAGTATAGGGGGTACCTTGCTCAATAGTAGTAACTGTGAGAGGTACCTCGGAGTTCTAGTGGACAATCACTTAAATATGAGCCAGCAGTGTGCTGCAGCTGCCAAAAAAGGCAACACAGTGCTAGGCTGCATTAACAGAGGGATAGAATCAAGATCATGTGAAGTGTTAATACCACTTTACAATGCCTTGGTAAGGCCACACTTGGAATCCTGCATCCAGTTTTGGTCACCATGATGTAAAAAAGAAGTTGAGACTCTAGAAAGAATGCAGAGAAAAGCAACAAAGATGATCAGGGGACTGGAAGCTAAAACATATAAAGAACAGTTGCTGCAATTGGGTATGTCTACTCTAGTTTAATGAAGAGAAGGACGAGGGGTAACATGACAGCAGTGTTCCAATATCTCAGGGGCTGCCACAAAGAAGAGAAAGTCAAGCTGTTTTCCAAAGCACCTGAAGGCAGGACAAGAAGCAACAGGTGCAAACTAATCAAGGAGAGAAGCAACCTAGAACTAAGGAGAGATTTTCTGATAGTTAGAACAATTAATCAGTGGAACAACCTGCCTTCAGAAGCGATGAATGCTCCAACACTGGAAGTTTTTGAAAAGAGACTGGACAGCCATTTTTCCAAAATTATATAGGGTTTTCTGCCTGACCTCCAAGGCCCCTTCCAACTTTATTGTTATTATTAATGATCATCGCACAGTCAGCCAGATGTTCAGACTGGATTTGGCATTTTGTCTACCTATCGAGTCCTTACCCAGGACCTGGGATAGGCAGATGTGGATGTTTGATGGTATTACAGATATTGTCGCAGGATGGAAGCAGTTCCTACTAAGGCTGCCTTTTGCAATTGACTAATAGTGAATTTGTCAATAGCAATGGTGTTCAAGTGGTGTTCCAGTTGTTTTGGGACTACACCCAAGGCGCCTATGACTATTGGTACTACCCTTGCTTGCTTTTGCCACAGTCTTTCTATTTCTATTTGTAGGTCTTTGTATTTTATTATCTTCTCCAGCTCTTTCTCTTCTATTCTGCTGTCTCCAGGCACTGCCACATCCACTATCCAGACTTTTTTGTCTTTCTTATCAACAATTGTTAAGTCTGGGGTGTTATGTTGCAGGTGCTTGTCTGTTTGAATTCTGAGGTCCCAGAGCAGTTTAATTTTATCATTTTCTATGACTTTCTCTATTTTATGATCCCACCAGTTTTTGCTTACAGGCAAATGATATTTTTTGCAGATCTTCCAATGCACCATTGTTGCTACTTTGTCATGCCGCTGCTTGTAGTCAGTCTGTGCGATCTTCTTGCAACAGCTTACCAGGTGGTCCACTGTTTCTTCAGCTTCTTTGCATAGGCGGCACTTACTGTCTGTTGTCTTCTCAATTTTGACTTTATATGCATTTGTCCTTAAGGCTTGGTCTTGTGCAGCCAGAATTATTATTATTATTATTATTATTATTATTATTGTTGTTGTTGTTGTTGTTGTTGTTGTTCTTCTTCTTCTTGTTGTTGTTGTTCTTGTTCATCATCATCATCATCATCATCATTGCACAGTCAGCCAGATGTTCAGACTGGGTTTGGCATTTTGTCTACCTATCGAGTCCTTACCAAGGACCTGGGATAGGCAGATGTGGATGTTTGATGGTATTACAGATATCATCACAGGATAGTAAGGCTGCCTATGGTTTAGCCTCTAGACCCCTGATCATCTTTGTTGTTCTTCTCTGCACTCTTTCTAGGATCTCAGCATCATTTGTATTATGGTGACCAGAACTGACCACATTCCAAATGTGGCTCGTTAATGTGATATAGAATGGTACTCTTCTTCTCCTTCTCCTTCTCCTTCTCCTTCTCCTTCTCCTTCTCCTTCTCCTTCTCCTCCTTCTTCTTCTTCTTCTTCTTCTTCTTATTATTATTATTATTATTATTATTATTACTACTACTACTACTACTACTACTACTACTATACATAAATACAAGAATGCAAGACTAAGAATTGGGGAACACAAAGTAAAAATATTTGAAAATCAAAGTTGAAAGATTATAGCAGAAACCAGCCAGGTTGGTCTTAGTGGTTATTGGTACTCTGGGTGCCATAGCAAAAAAAAAAAATCTTTGATGGCACTTAGAAAATGTGCACAAAATTTCCATCTGTCAATTATAAAAGGTCACTGTGCTTACATCTGCATGTATACTATGCCAATACATTATAACATCCTACAGTCTTGAGAAGAGTTCGATGCATATGAAGGCCAACCCCAGCTAAGGAAGTAATGTCAAGGATGAAACTTTGGCAGCTACTTGCCTTTAGATAAAGGTGTGGGGGAGGTGTTACTCTCAAGTGGGTAGATAGAGAAATGATTCAGCTCCAGACCGTGGGAGCCTGAAGCCTTGTCAAAGACACCAGAAGAGGTGTGGATTTGAAACAGATGGTTCCCATAACAAAGTGGATTTGTTGATATCAATTATGTAAGATGTTGGGGGTTTGGTTGGGAAAATATTGTTTAAGTCTATGAATTGGTGTGGGAACCTCAGAGTTAGTTTTGCTTCGACATAACCACACAGTGTATTCAATAAAACATATGTTTTTCAGAAATAAAATCATTGCTGGAGTTTTATTTATATTCTCAAACTGGATGTTGACACTGGCAGCTGTGACTTCACATAGTTGTGAACAGATAATAATAATACACACACACACACACACACACAAAGACAAAAATGTCTGGCTAGTGGACATGACGGTACCTGGAGACAGCAGAATAGAAGGAACTGGAGAAGGTGACAAAATACAAAGACATGCAAATAGAAATAGAATGGCTGTGGCAAGAGAAAGCAAAGATAGGATCAATTATAATATTATATATTAACAGGCACTTTGGATGCCATCCCTAAACATCTTGAACACTACTTGAACATCATCCGCCCTGACAAATTCACCATCTGTCATTTGCAAAAGGCAACAGCTTCTATCCTACCACAATCCCTTTAACACTATGGAACAACATCTGCCTATCCCAGTTAGACTCAACAGGTGGATTAAAAGTGTCAAATCCAATCCAAACATCTGGGTGACTTTGCTCAATGTAATAGTAGCACTCAGGGCTATTTATGCAACTATGTCTTGATTTACTAAACAAATTTATATAGCTGCCCAACTATATAACACACACTGACTCTAACTAGACAAACAGCTAGCGACGTACAAGGTGATATGTTGTCATTTGGGAAAATTAAGTGGCAGTTTGATTAATTTTAGACACAGCAATAAAATTTGCAGTAAGCAAAACTTAGCAGTCTGTTTACTGATGACAAGATACCAAGGAACACAGGAAGTTGTGTGTGTTTTTTTTTTATGTTAAGAAGACTTATTGGTTTTGCTATCTCAGACACTTTTTATATTCGATGGACAAATTGCAGTCTTAAACTAAAGGGGCACTTTGAACCTTAATTATTTACTTATTTGCACTCAGCTGTGTAATTGAACAGGTAGTTCTCACAACAATTCATTTAGTAACGGTTCAAAGTTACAACCGCACTGAAAAAAAAAGACTTATGACCGTTTTTCACACTTAGAACTGTTGCAGCATCCCTGTTGTCACGTAATCAAAATTTGGATGCTAGGCAACTGGTACATATTTATGACGGTTGCACTCTTCTGGGGTCATGTGATCCCCTTTTGCGACTTTCTGATGAGAAAAATAAATAAATACAAATAAAAGGAGGAGGAGGAGAAGGAGGAGGAGGAGGAGGAGGAGGAGGAGGAGGAGGAGAAGGAGGAGGAGGAGGAGGAGGAGGAGGAGGCAAGATTGGAGGGTCAAGAACCCTTTTCAGAAGAAAGCATTGAGTGAATCTTGCTTCTCCATTGACTTTGCTCATCAGAAAGTCGCAAATGGGGATCACATGACCCTTGGAACATTGCAACCGTCATAAATACATAAATAATCCTTCTCTTTCCTTCTCTCTCTCTTTCACTCTCCTTCTTGCCTGCCTGCCTGCCTTCCTTCTTTCCTTCCTTTCTTTTTCTCTTCCTTTCTCTCTCTTATTCTCCTTCCTTCCTTCCTCCCTCCCTCTCTCCCTCCCTCCTTTAAATCTTCCTTCCTTCCTTCCTTCCTTCCTTCCTTCCTTCCTTCCTTCCTTCCTTCCTTCCTTCCTTCCTTCCTTACTTCCTTCCTTCCTTCCTCCCTCCCTCCCTTAAATTTTCCTTCCTTGCTTGCTTCCTCCCTCCCTCCTTTAAATCTTCCTCCCTCCCTCCTTTAAATTTTCCTTCCTTCCTTCCTTCCTTCCTCCCTCCTTTCCTCTTTAAATCTTCCTCCCTTCCCCCTTCCCTCCTTTAAATTTTCCTTCCTTCCTTCCTTCCTTCCTTCCTTCCTTCCTTCCTTCTTTCTTTCTTTCTTTCTTTCTTTCTTTCTTTCTTTCTTTCCTTCTTCTGTTTCTCTTTCTCTTTTGCTCTTCCTCCCTCCCTCCCTCCAAATAGGAACAAAAGACTCCATTGAGCTAACAGAGATTTCTCCTGATCTGGCTGCTTCATCTTGGATCAGGGCACAGTGTACTTTCTTTCTGATCAATAAGAACAAGGAGTGACATTTTCAGTACTTAATGGAACACGTCAACCGACTGTGGTAGAAGGAAAGAATAACAATTGCTTGCTTCTTCTCAAAGCTTAAAGTTGGGTTGAAATTTTCTTCTGCATGGATTCTCTCCTCACCCCCTCCCATTTTCAGATCAAAGAGCTTTAGGCAAAGTAAAGGAAAGATTCAACGAGAATATCTTTTTGATGGAATTTGATAGGTTTAATTCTTGCTTCTGCATCCTATTTTTCACCACATTCCTTTTCCATTCACATAAGGTACCTTATGTGTCAGTTTTGCACACTTACTAAGCAGAAGGCTATAAGGGCATCGTTGACAGTGAGCAAGGGCTCCTGATCCAGGGATTGGTGCAACTTATATCCTATCTGTCAAGAAGCAACAGTGAGAACTGGACACGGAACCACTGATTGGTTCAAAATTGGAAAAGGAGTCCGGCAAGGCTGTATACTGTTGCCCTGCCTATTTAACTTATATGCAGAGCACATCATGAGAAAGGCAGTGCTAGATGAAACAAAAGTTGGAATTAAGATTGCTGGGAGAAATATCAACAACCTAAGATATGCAGATGATACCACGCTAATGGCAGAAAGTGAAGAGGAACTAAAGAGCCTCTTGATGTGGGTGAAGAAGGAGAGTGCAAAAGTTGGCTTGAAACTCAACGTTAAGAAAACCAAAATCATGGCATCCGGCCCTCTTAATTCCTGGCAAATAGATGGGGAAGAAATGGAGGTAGTGACAGATTTTATTTTTCTGGGCTCCAAGATCACCTCAGATGGGGACTGCAGCCAAGAAATTAAAAGACGCTTGCTCCTGGGGAGGAAAGCTATGGCAAATCTAGACAGCATACTAAAAAGCAGAGACATCACCCTGCCAACAAAAGAGCGTATAGTCCAGGCCATGGTTTTCCCAGTTGCAATGTATGGCTGTGAAAGTTGGACCATAAGAAAGGCTGAGCGCCAAAGAATTGAGGCCTTTGAATTATGGTGCTGGAGAAGACTCCTGTGAGTCCCTTGGACTGCAAGGCGTTCAAACCGGTCAATCCTAGAAGAGATCAACCCTGACTGCTTTTTAGAAGGCCAGATCCTGAAGTTGAAACTCAAATACTTTGTCCACCTAATGAGAAGGAAGGACTCACTGGAGAAGGGCCTAATGCTGAGAAAGATTGAGGGCAATAGAAGAAGGGGACGACAGAGAATGAGATGGCTGGATGGAGTCACTGAAGCAGTAGGTGTGAACTTAAATGGACTCCAGAAGTTGGTAGAGGACAGGAAGACCCCATTGTCCATGGGGTCGCGATGGGTCGGACACGACTTCGCAATTAACAACAACAACAAATACCCTATCTGATGGTGCACCAATGTTTTCCTATTTATTTATTTACTTACCTCTGAATCTGGCCTACATACAATCACCTTATGGTCTTCCACCCAGATATTAATCAACTCCATAACTTACTCAACTTTTTTTTTTCCTGGTGGGGGGGGGTGTCAGCCAAAGTAAACTAGGTGTCCCCTTCAAACCTCTTAACCAAACACTAAACACAAATGATATACTTGGTGTTGGGGCACACTCGGAATCCTGCATCCAGTTTTGGTAGTCATGATATATATATATATAAAAAGATGCTGAGACTCTAGAAAGAGTACAGAGAAGAGCAACAAAGATGATTAGGGGCTGGAGGTTAAAACATATAAGGAACGGTTGCTGGAATTGGGTATGTCTAGTCTAATGAAGAGAAGGATGAGGGGGGACATGATAGCAGAGTTCCAATATCTCAGGGGTTGCCCCAAAGAAGAGGGAGTCAAGCTCTTCTCCAAAACACCTGAAGGCAGGACAAGAAGCAATGGATGGAAACTCATCAAGGAGACAACCAAGCTAGAACTAAGGGGCAATTTCCTAACAGTGAGACCAATTAACCAGTGGAACAGCTTGCCTCTAGACATTGTGGGTGCTCCAACACTGGAGATCTTTAAGAAGAGGTTGAACCACCCGCTTATCTGAAATTGTATAGGGTCTCCTGCTTGAGTAGGGGGTTGGACTAGAAGGCCTCCAAGGTCCCTTCCCACTCTATTATTCTATGTTCTACGATGGTAAAGAGTTATTTTTTGTTTTGTTTGTTTGTTTTCAATCTTGACGGATCCAGATGTTACCAACTAGAAACTCCCGAGGTTATCAATCATCCACAATCAGAACTTAAGAATGATGAGGTTTTTCATAAGAGATTGGACAACTACCTGTCTGCAATGGTGTAGGGTTGCCTGCCTGAGCAAGGGGGTTGGACTAGACGACCTCCAAGGTCCCTTCCCACTCTATTATTCTGATATTCTGGTATCTCAAAGACAGTCGGTTGGAGAATAAAAGGGAACTTCATACCAGAGTTAGATTTAAAGAGGCGAGGTTTGTGACCCAGCTCTCAGGGGACGTAAGGAGTCCCACAGAGCAGAGGGAGTCTGGCGATCTTTAAATTGACTTATTAATAATTTATATTGCTTTGAAATTCACCAGACAGACCCATCGAAAATAATCAGGGGGAAGCAGGCATTATAAATTCACTTTGCGGGTAATAACATGATTAGACATTCTAGGGGCTTGATTTGTATTTCATTATGGAATCATTTTAATTCACACACATGCACACACACACACAACACATACAAACAGAGATAGATAGAGATAGAGATAGAGATAGATGGATGGATAAATAGATAGATAGATAGATAGATAGATAGATAGATAGATAGATAGATAGATAGATAGATAGATAGATGGAAAGATAGAGATAGATAGATAGATAGATAGATAGATAGATAGATAGATAGATAGATAGATAGATAGATAGATAGATAGACAGACTGACAGATAGATAGATGCTCTCTCTCTATCTATCTATCTCTCTATCTCTATCTATCTATCTACCTATCTTTCTCTCTCTCTATCTATCTCTCTCTCTCTATTTCTATGTATGTATGTATGTATGTATGTATGTATGTATGTATATATGTATGTATTTATGTATTTATGTATATGTATGTATTGAGTGGAACACCCGGTCTACCAAATGCAAAGCAATCTGTTCTGCGTTTCACTCCAGTGTAGGAGCAGGCAGACGTTCCTACTGTGAACACTGTAAATTCAACTTTTTTTGGCTGACAAAGAGTTAAATGGAAGACTAGTATAGCTATACTAGTCCCCCATTTAACTCTTTGTCAACCACAAAATTTTGAATATATAGACATAGACATAGATACACACAACCTCTCCCAGTGTAAAATTCTTTCCATTTGCAGGATTTCAAAGAAGATGTGCTGAGAGTCTTCCAAGAGACAAGAGGGAAAGAGGGAGGGTCGGAGCAAGGAGACATGATTTTATTGTTGTCAGTCTTCCCTATAAATCTATGAGCCTAGTCCTAGTTAGAACTTCAATAAAACACTTATTGTAAATTTGCAAATGGATGTGACACATGTATTGCATCTGCCTATTACCCTAGAATGGAAAACCACTGCTGAGGAAGTTGCTGGAGATTTTTCTCACAGCAAAGATAGACCTTGATATCTCAATAGAACATGGAACATACAATAATAGAGTTGGAAGGGACCTTGGAGGTCTTCTAGTCCAACCCCCTGCTCAGGCAGGAAACCCTATACCATTTCAGACACATGGCTGACCAGTCTCTTCTTAACACTGTATGGAACAAATCTGCCGCTGAATCTGAATGTTCTGCTTCAGATACCATGAAGCCCCCTCCTCCCAGAAGGGAACAAGGAAAACAGGTCATGAAGAGGATATGTAGCATCCCAGACAATCCTGCAGATCCTGCTCAAGCAACGCTTCTGTGCCATGTCCTGCGTAGAAGGAAGTGAGCTGCCAATTATCTTTTCTGCTGTCCTCACCACTCTCTGCAACGATGTCACTTCAAGTCAAGACTGGCCATGGCTTATCTCCCACTGTTCCAAATACCTACAACTGAAGTAGTAGCCCAACTTACGGCTACAACTGAGCCCAAAATTTCCATTGCTAAATGAGGCAGTTTTTAAGTGAACTTTGCCCCCTTTTGTGACCTTTCTCACCACAGTTGTGAATTGAATCAAAGCAGTGGTTAAATTAGTAACACGGTCGTTAAGTGAATCTAAGGTCCATAACTTTCAATAAAATGCCAAACAAAGGGCACACATGGATATGGAATGGGTCAAGTCGTCTTAGGCTAATTCACCATGGGACAAGCTGGTGGACAGCTTACCCCCAGAAATCATGGGCCCTCCATCACTGGAGATTTTTAAGAAGACATTGGACATTCACCTGTCTGAAATGGTATAGGTTCTCCTGCTTGAGCAAGGGGCTGGACTAGAAGACCTCCAGGGTCCCTTCCAGCTCTATTCTATTCTATTCTATTCCATTCCATTCCATTCCATTCCATTCTATTCTATTCTATTCTATTCTATTCTATTCTATTCTACTCTACTCTACTCTACATTCCAATATCTATTCTATTCTATTCTATTCTATTCTATTCTATTCTATTCTATTCTATTCTATTCTATTCTATTCTATTCTATTCTATTCTATTCTACTCCATTCTACATTCCAATATCTATTCTATTCTATTCTATTCTATTCTATTCTATTCTATTCTATTCTATTCTATTCTATTCTATTCTACTCTACATTCCAATATCTATTCTATTCTATTCTATTCTATTCTATTCTATTCTATTCTATTCTATTCTATTCTACTCTACTCTACTCTACTCTACATTCCAATATCTATTCTATTCTATTCTATTCTATTCTATTCTATTCTATTCTATTCTATTCTATTCTATTCTATTCTATTCTACTCTACTCTACTCTACTCCATTCTACATTCCAATATCTATTCTATTCTATTCTATTCTATTCTATTCTATTCTATTCTATTCTATTCTATTCTATTCTATTCTATTCTACTCTACTCCATTCTACATTCCAATATCTAATCTATTCTATTCTATTCTATTCTATTCTATTCTATTCTATTCTATTCTATTCTATTCTATTCTATTCTATTCTATTCTATTCTATTCTATTCTACTCTACTCTACATTCCAATATCTATTCTATTCTATTCTATTCTATTCTATTCTATTCTATTCTATTCTATTCTATTCTATTCTATTCTATTCTATTCTATTCTATTCTATTCTACTCTACTCTACTCTACTCTACTCTACATTCCAATATCTATTCTATTCTATTCTATTCTATTCTATTCTATTCTATTCTATTCTATTCTATTCTATTCTATTCTATTCTATTCTATTCTATTCTATTCTATTCTACTCTACTCTACTCTACTCTACTCCATTCTACATTCCAATATCTATTCTATTCTATTCTATTCTATTCTATTCTATTCTATTCTATTCTATTCTATTCTATTCTACTCTACTCTACTCTATTCTATTCTACTATTCTACTCTACTCTACTCTACTCTACTCTACTCTACTCTACTCTACTCTACTCTATTCTATTCTACATGTACAAAAGTTAATTGATTTAAAAGAACTGTGCCCAATAATAATGAAACAAAGTAGGTCAATCCAGAAATGCAAAAGTTACAATAATTTGGAGGAAAACGTGGTCACCAATAATAAAAGTCCCTGAGTGAAGGGATGAATAGAGCATTGAATTGTCCCGCAATGAGCTGTTAGCAACAAGGAAGTTTTCCCTCAGTGAGTTGGCCATGGTGAATTGGTTGCAGTGAGTTTTCCCGGATCCATCTGAATATTGCTCTAACGTGGCTTCTTAGCAACCAGGAAACCTAAGTCCTAGGCATCATAATATGAAAAAAGCATCCTCTTTTTGTTAACACATATTTTCATTTTCCCAAAGAATAAGGTAGAGGAATAGAAGCTTCTTTGGCAGGAGGGTGCAACTTTGAAGAGAATGTCCAAGTTATTTCTCCTTTATTGTGACCATTACTATTCCCTTCTAGGCTGAAGGCTTTTAACAGAAAGAACTTCTATGCATACAGAGTTGCCATTAAAAAAAAAAGCAAGCACATTAAAGTGCTATTTTTATCAGGATTACTCAAGATTTACTAAGCAGAGGGGGAACATTCTGACTTCTGGATAAAGCTATTTTGAGCAGACTCCTGAGTGACAGAGAGTTTATAATAGAGACCTCAAAAATAGGTGAAATTAAGAAAAGATGAGTGGTGAAGGCATCAGGCTAGGAACCAAGAGATGGTGAATTCTAGTCCTTCCTTAGCCATGAAAGCCAGCTGGGTGACAGTCTCTGTACCTTCCTTCCTTCCTTTCTTCCTTCCTTTCTTCCTTCCTTCCTTCCTTCCTTCCTTCCTTCCTTCCTTCCTTCCTTCCTCCCTCTCTTCCTCCTTCCCTTCCTCCCTTCTTTCCTCCCTCCCTCCCTTTCTCCCTCCCTCCCTTTATATCTTTCTCTCTTCTTCTTTTCTCTCTCTACCTCTTCCTTCCTTTCTTCTTTCTTTCTTTCTTTCCTTCTTTCCTTCTATTTTATAAATGTGCTTTCTTTTCCTAATGCCAACTGCATCCGAGCATGCCCACCCAATTGGCTGTTTTCTAAAGAAGCTTTCTTGCTTCATTGGAAGTGTTTATTTCCTCCTTTCCTCCTTGATCAACTGTTGCAACAATCTGTAAAAAACAATAGCAATAATCTTGTGTAAGGTCTAAAGTACTTTCAACAGATTTTTTTTTTCCCACCACTCACCTTCTTGGAAAACAGCTTGCAATAAACAGAATTACAATAGAGCCAATGATGCCTTCTCAAGCTAAGAACAAACATAGATGTGGAATCCTTGGGGCTCTCTGAGCTTGATGGTTTTCTTGTGGACATTTCGTTGCCCAACTCGGTAACATCATCAGTGCTAGAAGGGAGTGGGTTTTGTGGAGAAGAGGAGGAGGAGGAGGAGGAGGAGGAGGAGGAGGAGGAGGAGGAAGAGAACTGTGTGGTCCTTTGTGCTTTCTGAATTTTGTTGTTTTCTTATAGACATGTTTCAATATCCAACTAGGAAATATCATCAGTGTTAGTTAGTGTTGGGTTTGATCTCTCTCTCTCTCTCTCTTTCTCTCTCTCTCTCTCTTATCTATCTATCTATCTATCTATCCTATTTATTTATCCTATTTATCTGTCTATCATCTATTCAATAGTTTGCCCATTGCTCATTGTACAATGTATAGTAGTGTTATCCTTTTCATAGCTTGGATTGGTTGTTGTGTAGCAGATTGAGTGATCAGGCACTTTTGGGTGCCTAAATATATTTTATAGATGGTCCAGTTCCCTTTTTCTGGAGTTCTGGGTTGAGAAAGTAGGTAAAAAAGTTTCCCAGCTCGTTCCAACCACTTTTTATAGACAATTCCTCTGAGCTCATAAAGACATTCAGGTTTTCCTCACAAAAGTTTGTTTCCTAGTGACAAGGACTGCCACCCTCTCCCTCCCTCCCCCCCCAGATTATCACAAACAAGGCCTCTGAATGGAGAGTGTGGATGTGTAAATTCATACTGATCACTTTTATTATATGATGGTCTCGTTTTTAGTTTCCAGTCTTCTGAGAGCCTTTTTGGTTTAAGACTGCAAGAACGATTCCTGTAACTTTCTCCTTAAACAGATGTCTGTCAGCTGGAACATTATTGAGAGCTTTTTTAAAACTCCAGATAAATCATGCTGCATGTGTTGACATTGTCAACCTTCCACATAACCTTCTCAAAGTCAATGGAAGTTAAGCAGATTCTTTTCTCTCCCGCTGCAGCTTCAGTTTAACTACTTATTTGGGGATTGGTGGATCTGCATTGGCGTCAACTGGCTTGAACCCAGGAAAGTCAACGGGCAGGCAATTACTACCCCTCTCCTAAGGGTATCTCCCCCATCCATTTCTTTGCACCTTTACATGCCGAACAAAGTCCTGAATTTTGATGTATGTTGCCAAGTCCCAGGGTAAATGAGCCAATGAACATTTATTGAAAATAGGTGTCTTGTGATTCATAATATCTTTGGCAGTTAATGTCCCTTGTTCTTGACAGCTTCAACTTTTACTCCTGGACTGATATTGCTCTCTCTTTAGCCTGAAAATATGCAGCAATATTTACTTTTTATGTATTGAGATGAGAATCCATCTTTTTTTCCCCTTATGCCCATGGAGATTCTTAGTCATCCAGGTCATGGTTGTCCCAAAGATGCTTTTTCAGGAGGCAACTAGATTTTTCTTTGAAGACGTTTCGCTTCTCATCCAAGAAGCTTCTTCAGCTCTGACTGGATGGTGGGGAATGGAAGGATTTATACTCCTTTCAGACAGCTGGCCCTTAGCATTCTTTCTGAGATTCATTGAGGCCACTTGGAAGCTTGTCTGTGCCCTCAGGGTCACCTGAGTAGTGCAAAGAAGGCTCCACACCCATTTGTGCTACACAGGTGATCCTGAAGACACAGTCCTTTCAGCAGTTCCAAGAAGGCTCCACACCCATTTGCACTACTCAGGTGACCCTAACGACATAGATAAACCTCCAAGTGGCCTCAACGACTCTCTAAAAGAATGCAAATGACCAACTGTCTGCAAGGAGTATAAATCCTTCCATTCGCCACCGTCCAGTCAGAGCCGTCAAGTATTCAAAGATGCTATCATGTCACCCCTAAGCCTTCTCTTTGTGAGACTAAACATGGCTAGTTTGAGGGTAAAAGTTAGTTCTCTGCGTTTGTGGGTTTGTTTCTGAACATTTTGTTCCCAGGCTAGGTAACATCTTCAATGGAATTTAGGGGATGCCGATGTTGAATTTCTTCTGTTTATAAGGGCTTCAGGTGTGGCTGTGTCGAGTGAGGGTCTTGTGATGGGTCAGGTGTGAGTCATCAGTGAGAGGCTTGTGATGGGTCTTGTGATGGGGAGACAACCTTAATTTACTGCAATAGGGCATCGATGTAAGGTAAAAATCCCATGACATCAAACAATGTGGTATACATCGTGGTATCAATGGGCAAATGGCCCACCTGCCCAGGTAAATAGTTTGTATTATTTCTGCTGTATGGCCACATAGGATCTCATGTGTATTACCCACTTGTAAACTCTGATTCACATGGCTGGAGCTAAAATGTATGAAAATGGTTGCAGGAATTGGGTAGGTCTAGTTTAGTGAAAAGAAGGACTAGAAACAATGACAGCAGCCTTCCAATCTGAGTCACCACAATGTAAAAAAAGAAGAGGTTAACACTCTAGAACAGTGGTTCTCAACCTTTTTAATGCCGCGACCCCCAACCGGTCGTAAGTCGAGGACTACTCAACTGGTGCAGCACCGTTTGCAGAATGGGACTTTTGGCGGGCTCAGCAGGGCAGAGACAGCCTGGACAATTCCTATTGGCTTTTGAAAGCCAATAGAATTAGACTCTATTCAAGAGAGTCTATTCTATTGGCTTTCAAAAGCCAATAGAATAAAAGGGAGCAGCACAGCTAAGGAAAAGCGGGAAAAAATGGCGGACTGCGTAGTTTGGCGACCCCCGTGAAATGGTCATTCGACCCCAAATGGGGTCCCGACCCACAGGTTGAGAACCACTGCTCTAGAAAGAGTGCAGAGATGAGCAACTAAGAGGAGGCTAAAACATATGAAGAATGGTTAAAGGAGTTGGGAATGTCTAATCTAACGAAAAGGATTAGGGATGACACAATAGCAGTGTTCCAATATCTGAGGGGCTGCCACAAAGTAGAGGGAGTCAAGCTATTCTCCAAAGCACCTGAAGGCAGGCCAAGAAGCAATGGATGGAAACTAATCAAGGAGAGCAGCAACCTGGAATTAAGGAAAAAAAATACTAATTGTGAGAGAGACTGTGGAGTCCTGGTGGGCGATCACTTAAACATGAGCCAGCCGTGTGCGACAGCAGCCCAAAAAGTTAAAACAATCCTTGGTTGTATAAACAGAGGCATGGAATCAAAATCACATGAAGTCTTAGTACCGCTTAGAAAGTCCACAGCTGGAATACTGCATCCAGTTTTGGTCACCACATTACAAAAAGTTGTTGAGATATTGGGAAAAGTGCAAAGAAGAGCAACTAAGATGATTAAAGGCCTGGAAACTAAAACATATGAAGAACGGTTGCAGGAATTGGGTTTGGCCAGTCTAGAGAAAAGAAGGACTAGGGGGACATGATAGCAGTCTTCCAGTATTTAAGGGGCTGCCACAAAGAAGAGAGGGTCAACTTATTTTCCAAAGCACCAGAAGACAAGACAAGAAACAATGGATGGAAACTAGTCAAGGAGAGGAGCAACCTGGAATTAAGGAGAAATTTCCTGACAATGAGAAGAATTAACCAATTAATTTTTGGCTTGCCTCCAGAGATTGTGGGTGCTCCATCACTGGAGGCTCTTAAAAAGAGACTGGACAGCATAGGGTCTCCTGCTTGAGTAGGGGGTTGGACTAGAAGACCTCCAAGGTCCCTTCTGATTCTGTTATTCTGACTTCTGACTCAACTAATTGGGTGGTGTGTTGCATTTTCCATTATTTTCAACAGAGATAATTTTGCCTATCTAGCTGAATATATATATATATATATATATATATATATATATATATATATATATATATATATATATATATATATATTCGTTCCAGAGTCAGCAAAACCAAAAGGTCTCTTTGGAGTTTCTGCCAGCCCTCCATGGCCAAGTGATTTTTTGCTGTTTTCTCTCCTGATGCGAAAAATCACATTTTGGAGAACACATTTTGGTACACAACATTTTTCTTCCTCTGTTCTCCCTATCCGCACCACCTGCTTCAGGAAATATATTTTTCCCACATACTGCTCAAATGAACTAATCTATTTTCACTATCTGTCCTTTTTGGCAAAATATCTACAGTATTTTCTTTCATAAAGACAAATTCCAGTGCCTTTCTGGGACTTTCTCACCCTCCCTCACATATATATCTCCATTCCGAAGGAAAAAAAATGAGAACTAAAAATAAGATATGATGAAAAATAAAAAGATGAATCTGGATTTACTTAAGGAATGAAAGAGGGAGTCACGTGATCTGAAATCATGCAGTTTAAATATCTTCATTATTAGAAGTAGCTGAAATATGTTCTTAAGGAACTGAATCAAATCACTTTTTCTGAACTTTAGGAGAAAATTAATTAATCAGTTATTTGCCATCACATTTCAGTGGAGAATTCCAATCTCTTCTGCAAAACTTCCAGTGTTGGAGCATCCACAACTGCTGGAGGCAAGTTGTTCCACTGGTTAATTGTTCTCACTGCCAGGGAATTTCACCTTAGTTTTAGGTTGCTTCTCTCCTTGATTAGTTTCCATCCGTTGCTTCTTGCTCTGTCTTCAGGTGCTTTGAAGAATAGTGTGACCCCTTCCCCTTTTTTGTGGCAGCTTCTCAAACATTGGAAGACTGCTATCATGTCACCACTAGTCCTTCTTTTCATTAATAGCAATAGCACTTAGATTTATATACCGCTTCACAGTGCTTTACAGCCTTCTCTAAATGGTTGACAGAGTCAGCTTTTGCCCCCAACAATCTGGGTCCTCATTTTACCGACTTTGGAAGGATGGAAGGCTGAGTCAACCTTGAGTTGGTTAGGATCAAACTCCAGGCAGTGGGCAGTGTTAGCCTGCAGTACTTCATTCTAACCACTGTGCCTCCATAGAGGAAAGGAGAGAAGGAGGGAGAGAGGGAGGAAGTAATAACAATAGCACTTAGACTTATATACTGCTTCACAGTGCTTTATAGCCTCTCTGTAAGTGGTTTACAGAGTCAGGATCTTGCCCCCAACAATCTGGGTCCTCATTTTACTGACCTGGGAAGAATGGAAGGTTGAGTCAATTGAACTCCTGGAATGAGCAGTGAGTTAGCTTGTTGTACTGCATTCTAACCACTGCCCCACTGCAGTTCCTATTAAGCTACACCTGGGGTAGGCAATCTTGGCTCTTTTATGACTCGTGGACTTCAATTCCCAGAATTCCTGAGCCAGCCATGCTGAGGGGAAAGAAAGAGGTTTCCAAGCTGAGCCAGGCTGGCTCAGGAATTCTGAGAGTCGAAGTCCACGAGTCATAAAAGAGCCAAGGTTGCCTACCCCTGAACTAGACATACGCAATTCTTGCAACCATTCCTCATATGTTTAAGCCTCCAGTCCCCTAAGAGAAATATGGAATCTACAAATAAGACTACTAGCAGCAGAAGTCAATGGCTTAATCATTGGCTGAGAATACTGCCATGACAGTGTAAACAAAGTGAAAAGTAGTAAAATTCAGAACCAATAGAAGGGAATATCTATAGATCAGGGTTGAAATGTGAAGTCTTTGGTGCTCTCTGAGCTTGGTGGTTTTCTTGCAGATGTTTCATTACCCAACTAGGTAACATCATCAGTGCTGGAAGAGAACTAGGTTTCCTTTTTTATTAGATACAAGTGGTTTGCCATGTCATTCTACCAATAGAAGGGAATATCTGTAGCTCAGGGTTGAACTGTGGGGCCCTTGGTGCTCTGAGCTT
Organism: Crotalus adamanteus; assembly: GCA_039797435.1. NCBI lineage: Eukaryota > Metazoa > Chordata > Lepidosauria > Squamata > Viperidae > Crotalus > Crotalus adamanteus. The sequence continues at coordinate 279,010,373 of CM077919.1, read as the reverse complement.
GGCTGTTTTCTTGCAGATGTTTCACTACTCAATTAAGTGATGTAATCAGTGCTAGAAGGAAAGGGGAGTTGTTTTCTATTTGTACACAACAACTTGCTGGTTATTGTTGCTGAGAGTGTTCTCCTAAACTAAGTCCATTTGTTCCAATATTTGAAGGGCTCCTACAAAGACCAGGTGATCAAACTATTTTCCAAAGCACCAAAAGGCAAGAAAGAAACAATGGATGGAAACTAATCAGGGAGAGGAGCAATCTAGGACTAAGAAGAAATTTCCTAATGGTGAAAGCAATCAACCAACGGAAAAAACTTGTCTTCAGAAGTTGTGAATACTCCATCACTGTAGGCTTTCAGAAAGAGACTGGACAACCACTTATGAAAGAAAGAAAGAAAGAAAGAAAGAAAGAAAGAAAGAAAGAAAGAAAGAAAGAAAGAAAGAAAGAAAGAAAGAAAGAAGGAAGGAAGGAAAGTAAAGAGGAAAGAAAGAAACAAAGAGATAAAGAAAGAAAGAAAGAAAGAAAGAAAGAAAGAAAGAAAGAAAGAAAGAAAGAAAGAAAGAAAGGGAAGGAAGGGAGGGAGGGAAGGAAGGAAGGAAGAAAGAAAAAGAAAGAAAGAAAGAAAGAAAGAAAGAAAGAAAGAAAGAAAGAAAGAAAGAAAGAAGAAGGGAAGGGAAGGAAGGGAAGGAAGGAAGGGAGGGAGGGAGGGAGGGAGGGAAGGAAGAAAGAAAGAAAGAAAGAAAAAGAAAAAAGAAAGAAAGAAAGAAAGAAAGAAAGAAAGAAAGAAAGAAAGAAAGAAAGAAAGAAAGAGAAAAGAAGGTAGGAAAATAAAGAGGAAAGAAAGAAACAAAGAGAGATAAGAAAGAAAGAAAGAAAGAAAGAAAGAAAGAAAGAAAGAAAGAAAGAAAGAAAGAAAGAAAGAAGAAGGGAAGGGAAGGAAGGAAGGGAGGGAGGGAGGGAAGGAAGAAGGAAAGAAAGAGAAAAAAGAAAGAAAGAAAGAAAGAAAGAAAGAAAGAAAGAAAGAAAGAAAGAAAGAAGAAGGGAAGGGAAGGAAGGAAGGAAGGAAGGGAGGGAGGGAAGGAAGAAGGAAAGAAAGAGAAAAAAAGAAAGAAAGAAAGAAAGAAAGAAAGAAAGAAAGAAAGAAAGAAAGAAAGAAAGAAAGAAAGAAAGAAAGAAAGAAGAAGGGAAGGGAAGGAAGGGAAGGAAGGAAGGGAGGGAGGGAAGGAAGAAGGAAAGAAAGAGAAAAAAGAAAGAAAGAAAGAAAGAAAGAAAGAAAGAAAGAAAGAAAGAAAGAAAGAAAGAAGAAGGTAGGAAAATAAAGAGGAAAGAAAGAAACAAAGAGAGATAAGAAAGAAAAGAAAAGGAAAGAAAGAAAGAAAGAAAGAAAGAAAGAAAGAAAGAAAGAAAGAAAGAAAGAAAGAAAGAAAGAAAGAAAGCGTGAGGGAGTTTGATGACTATCTCCTGAGTATTTAGATTTTCCCTTATATGGGCAAAATTTCCGTGCCATACCTGAGGAGCTATATTTAGGGAAACCAATGGGACGTTGTCAAAACTCCCCCCTTTTATCCAAGAAGATGATGAAAAGACATGCTTCAGAAGTGTCTTCCAGGAGAAGAAAAAGAGAACAAAGATGAATATCCGAAGAAGGCAAATATTGTACTGTCACCGATATTATTAGAGGGATGGGGCCTGCAATTTTGTAAACTGAAGAGAAGGGCTTTCTTTGCACAGAAGCAGACAGGCATTAATGTCTGAACTGCATCCAGTTTAATAACTTGTAGACATCACTGCAGACAGCATCTGTCTTCCTCTGTGGGATGCCAGCAAACAGGTAGACACTGTCACACTTCAGCGGTGAAAGGAACAACCTTCACCGTTTCCCCACATTTTCTTTAAATGAAGAGAAACTCAGATATGGGGGTGAAGAAGAGGAGGAGGAGAGAGAGACTCTGAAATTAACAGAGCTGTCTTTACAGAGAGATGAGATCCAAGTAGAAACTCTGAAATGTTGACAAAGTATCCACCAAACATTTCTCCATCGGAGGAAGTCATTAAAGACCATTTTATCAAGCAAGATCCTGACGGGCAATTACGGTGATAAATACCCACAACTTTTCAAGGGTGTCACTTAGGCCTTTCTGTTTTCAGAAGTTAAAACAGATGACTTCTTCAAAGAGTGGTGAGGGTGGCTGTGGTTCTCTGGGGTGGTTTTAAAATTGGCTTCTTCGTGAGATGAAGCCAGGGGCTCCACTGATTGGCCTTGTGGCATTCATGGTTTCTGCCGTGATCTCATGAATTGCTGGCCTCCTCTAGGTGATTGTCATATAGAGGTGATCTCTATACCTGATAGAGATATACCCTGAATCCAATTTTAAGAAAAGGAGGAGGAGGAGGAGGAGGAGGAGGAGGAGGAGGAGGAGACTGTGGTGTCCTTGGTGCTCTGAGCTTGGTTGTTTTCTTGTAGACAATTTGTTAGCCAACTAGGTAATATCATCAATGTTAGAAGGGAATTAGAAGGAAGTCAGGTTTGTGGAGAGGGGAAGAAGGAGAAGAGGGGAGGAGGAGGAGGAGGAGGAGGAGGAGGAGGAGGAGGAGGAGGAGGACGGCGATGACGACTGTGATGTCCTTGGTGCTCTGAGCTTGGTTGTTTTGTTGTAGACATTTTGTTAGCCAGCTAGGTAATATCATCAGTGTTAAAAGGGAGTTAGAAGGAAGGAGAGGGGAAGGAGGAGAAGATGGGAAGGAGGAGGAGGAGGAGGAGGAGGAGGAGGAGGAGGAGGAGGAGGAGGAATGAATTCAGAATAAGAATAGCAGAATTGGAAAGCACCTTGTAGGTTATCTACTGTAGTCCCTGCTCAGAAGAAGATCCTACACCATTTTTACAAGTGGCTGTCCAATCTCTTATTGAAACCCTCCAGTGATGAAGCATCCAGGAAGGCCAGCCATTCCACCAGCCATTCCCACAGTTAGGAAATTTCTCCTTAAATCCAGGTTGCTTGTGTGCTTGAGTAGTTTCCCTCCAATGTTCCTTGTCTGGCCTTCGGGGGCTTTGGAGAGTAGCTTGACTCCCTCCTCTCTGTGACAGCTCCTCAAATATGGGACTGTTGTATGCTTTGTGCTCTCTGAGCCTGGTTGTTGCAGACATTTCATTACCCAACTAGGTCACATCATCAGTGCTAGAAGGGAGTGGGGTTTTCCCATTCTTAATCCTAATCCTTCTAGCACTGATCATGTTATTTGGTTAGATAATGTAACATCTGCAAGAAAACAACCAAGCTCAGAGAGCACCAAGGACCCCACCATTTAACCCAGAGCTACAAAGATTCTCTTCTATTGACTGTGATGTCCTTGGTGCTCTGAGCTTGGTTGTTTTCTTGTAGACATTTTGTTAGCCAACTAGGTGACAGCGTCAGTGTTAGAAGAGAGTTACAAGGAAGTCGGGTGTGTGGAGAGAGGAAGAAGGAGAGAGAGAGAAAAAAAACAGAATACAAAACAACCTCCCTCCTCATCCTTCTTTCTGTTCCTCCATAGTAAAATCACAGGTTTGGACATATGACACACTTAGAGGAAATTGAAGCTGACTTTAGGGGTAATTAAAGAGCAATTCCTTCTTTAATTCCTCTCTTGTCATCTTGGGCAAGTTGAGAAGTTATGTATCATACCAACAAACCAACTGGGCGGACCTGCTGGTGTTCGCGGAGGTCACGTATAACAACGCGGTGCACGGCAGTACAGGGTATGCGCCATTTAAAGTGGTATCAGGAAAAGACTTTGTTCCTATCCCTGAATGCCAGCAATTTGATGCACAACCATGTCTCCCACAAGAAAGGACACAAAGGATTTGCGGGGCGTGGGCTGCTGTGAAGACAGCGTTGGTTGAATATGGGCGAAAAATGAAAGAGCAGGCGGACAAGAAATGGCAACCCTGTAAACCGTTTGTTGTAGGACAGCTAGTTTATTTGTCCACTAAATATATAAGACTGAGGATCCCATGTAGGAAGTTGGGACCTAAATACATTGGACCGTTCAAAATCATTAAAATCATTAATCCAGTTACTGTACAATTACAACTACCCCGGTTGTTAGGGAAAATGCATCCGGTGTTTCATTGCAGTTTACTGAAACCAGTATATATGTACCGGACAAGAACCGCACCAGGCCCTGTTCATGATGACGAGTATGAGGTACAAGAGATACTTGACTCCCGGTTGAAACAACGTAAATTGTATTACCTGATAAGATGGAAAGGGTACCCTTTATCAGAGGCTACATGGGTACGGGCCGATAATGTACAAGCTCCTCATCTGGTTAAGGAATTCCATATACAAAATCCCGGAAAACCAGGAACCATTAGCACAGTGGGGGTAGGGGAGGTGGATGTGCATGAACCCAAGTAACATGTTTTGTCTTTCCTCCAGAGGGAGCCCTGGTGAAGGGGGGCAGTATGTCGGGCCATAGCAGAGGCTACCTTGGGTACCTGCTCCGAAGGCGGTCTGACGTTCCGGGCGCGCGTCCTGACGGCCCAACATCCAGCTGACTAGCGGCATGCGCAGAAAGCGTTCCGACGATCAGCTGGCCTTGATTGCTTTGCACATGCGCAGACGACAACCAGCACACCACAACACATGCGCAGATGGGCGAAAGGGCTAGAACTGCCCAGTGAGCATGCGCGGACACCGGAATGAAACTACGGACAATAATTGAAACAATACAAGCTGCCGAAGCGTCGGGAAGCCGTCGAAGCGTCGGGAAGCGTCGGGAGGTGGCAACTGAAGGCTAGTATAATTGGGGTAGGTGCCCATATATAGGTATGTAGGACGGTCCGGAAGAGGGTGGCAGTGCTTGGGTGTTAGTGTGGGTGTGGAGTAGGTGGGGTATTTTGAATTGTATAAATGACCCATGACTGCAATAGTTGTCAGTGCTGACTTTAAATCGCATTTTGCTGAATTAAAGTAAAGTTCTTCGTTCCTGACGTGGTGGCTTGTGTCTGTTGGTTGTGACGTTGTTAGCTGTTGGTGGTGAAGTCAAGACGAGGCAACAGAAACAAAGAAAGAAGCAAAACAGGCTGAGCATGAAAACAGGAAACTTTCAATTAAAGATACAATATCCCGTAATAGCACTTTATATATCAGCCCCTGTACATTCTGGCCCTACGGTTGTGTTTTATTACAGTTGTGTTTCATTGCAGGAGCCAAGCTTGGGAAAAAAAACACAGAAGATAACAGTGGCAATACTGAAACAACACTAGCGACAAGCAGTGATGTTGTTGTCGAACCATACATCTTTTCTTGTAGGCCTTTTCCAAATCGTCCTTCTCTTGCTCGTCCAACACCTATAGTTCCAAAACTGCAACATGCAGAGAAAGGGGGAATAAAATGAAAGATAGCTGAAAGATGGTGCAGTCGAAGAAGAATTGTTTCCAATGCTTAAAACTGCAGAGCACTTTGGCTACAAAGGAAACACCATTCGATGGATGTCAGGCGGGTTTTATGCATCAGAGGGCCTATATTCCTCACTCCTTCAAAGAAACATGTCACATCCAATCAGCCAATGGCCATTCTGGTCTCTTTTATTGTTTCAGTGACAGGGTTCAATGAGCCAGCATTGTAATAACCTTCCAATCTCTGGCTTCTCCTACAAAGTTTCTTTCTTTCTTTCTTTCTTTCTTTCTTTCTTTCTTTCTTTCTTTCTTTCTTTCTTTCTTTCTTTCTTTCTTTCTTTCTTTCTTTATCTCCCTTCCTCTTTCTTTTTCTTTACTTCTCTCTTTCTCTCTTTCTCTCTCTTTCTCTTTCTTTCTTTCTTTCTTTCTTTCTTTCTCTCCCTTCCTTTCTCTTTCTTTCTTTCTTTCTTTCTTTCTTTCTTTCTTTCTCTCCCTTCCTCTTTCTTTTTCTTTATTTCTTTCTCTTTCTTTCTTTCTTTCTTTCTTTCCCTTCCTTCCTTCCTTCCTTCCTTCCTTCCTTCCTTCCTTTCTTCCTTCCTTCCTTCCTTCTCTTCTTCGAGAAGAATAATGGTCAGAAGAATAATGGTGCTTATTGCTACATGGATAGATATCTCCATAATTGCTATGTTTGTTGTGTAGCGGGATGTGTGTCATGTGAACACATTACTACCACAAGCTATGAGGTACAGGTAGTCCTGGACTTGCTACCATTCATTTAGTGACCCAACTAGGTAACATCATCAGTGTAGAACCTAGTTGGGTCATGAAATGCCTGGAAGAAAACCACCAAGTTCAGATATTATGAAGAAGCCCACAGTCCTCTTGTCCTCCCCTTCCCCTCATGTTCTCCTTCTCCTCACCTTCCACTCCTCCACTCTTCCCCTTCCACTCCTCCTCCTCCTCCCGTTCCTTCACTCCTCCTCTTCCTCTCCTCCTCCTCCTCCTCCTCCTCCTCCTCCTCCTCTTCTTCTTCTTCTTCTTCTTCTTCTTCTTCTTCTTCTTCTTCTTCTTCTTTAGATTTAATTCTTCCATGACAATTTAGGGCCTTGCAAATCCTTTATTCCTTCCTTCCCAGTTTATGCATAATTTTTCTGTGGTGCTGAATATCCCTTTGTCTCTGCAATGAGAGGTTAGTAGAGAAAAGGAGAACAGGAAAGAATCAGTCATTCAAGTCCACAAAATAAAACAGGCTGTTTCCTGACCTTGCTGGTTTTGGAAAAAAAAAAAAAAAACAAAACAAAAAACACATCCTTTTTTGCATGTCCTGATCATCAAAAGTGTCATGGAGAGACTCAATGTGGTGTAAACATTTTGTGTACAAAGGTTTACAGCAAATCCTGGGCAGTGTATAATGAAACGCCTCCCTTGTAAATTGTGAACCAGAGAACACGCCTATTAAAGGCATGGATTTATTGACCTATTGATGTTTTTAAAAGGTTTCCAGTCTAAAAGAAGACTATATGTAAATATGACCATTTGGAAGCAAAAAAGGACAAACACGGGAATGTAGGAACAAGGTGATTTATCTTGAGTTTCTGGCAATGCTTTTTCAGTTTCTCTAATGGTTTTAAATGGTTATGTGCTATTTTAAGAGAATGAAAATTGGGTAGGGATGAGTATCACCCACTGGAAAGTCTGTTCCCTGCAGTCGTGGACTGCGTATATTTGCCTCCATTCTGCAAGCCATGATGAATGCTGGATATTGTTTATGCGTTTAGCCTTGTAGAGCAGGAGCATAACTTTTGCAGCACAAGCGTGGAACCTGCAATTTTCAGTGAAGAGGTAACTCCCATTGATTTCAGTGAGGTTTCTACCCACTGGAATTGCCAGTTAGAAGGCACCCTGTTGTGAAGGTTGGATTCTGTCTTTCCCCAGATGAAGGAAAGGTGCCCTTAAATATCAGCAAGCAGTAAGAGGGACATTTTCTTTCCAAGAGAGAGAGAGAAAAAGAATAATGAAATGTGATGCAGTGTTAGAACGCTGGGTTAGAAACCAGCAAATTGAACATTCTAGTCCTGCCATAGTGGGGAGGAGGAAGGGGAGAGGAGGAGGGGAAGGGGGAGAGAGAGAGAGAGAGAGAGAGAGAGAGAGAGAGAGAAAGAAAGAAAGAAAGAAAGAAAGAAAGAAAGAAAGAAAGAAAGAAAGAAAGAGCGGGAGGGAGGGAGGGAGAAGGGAGGAAGGAAGGAAGGAAGGAAGGAAGGAAGGAAGGAAAAAAGAAAGAGAAAGAAAGAAAGAAAGAAAGAAAGGGGGAGTGAGGGAAAAAAGAGGGAGGGAAAAAGAAAGAAAGAAAGAAAGAAGAAAGGAAGGAAGGGAAAGAAAGAAAGAGCGGGAGGGAGGGAGGGAGAGAGGGAGGAAGGAAGGAAGGAAAAAAGAAAGAAAGAAAGAAAGAAAGAAAGAAAGAAAGTGGGAGCGAGGGAAAAAAGAGGGAGGGAAAAAGAAAGGAAGAAAGAAAGAAAGAAAAAAGAAGGAAGAAAGGTAGGAAGGGAAAGAAAGAAAGAAAGAAAGAAAGAAAGAGGGAAAAAGAAAGAAGGAAAGAAGGAAAGAAAGAAAGAAAGAAAGAAAGAAAGAGCGGGAGGGAGGGAGGGAGAAGGGAGGAAGGAAGGAAGGAAGGAAGGAAGGAAGGAAGGAAGGAAGGAAGGAAGGAAGGAAAAAAGAAAGAGAAAGAAAGAAAGAGGGAGTGAGGGAAAAAAGAGGGAGGGAAAAAGAAAGGAAGAAAGAAAGAAAGAAAGAAAGAAAGAAGGAAGAAAGGAAGGAAGAGAAAGAAAGAAAGAAAGAGAGAGAGAGGAAAGAAAGAAAGAAAGAAAGAAAGAAAGAAAGAAAGAAAGAAAGAAAGAAAGAAAGAAAGAAAAAGAAAGAAAATATAAGATAGATCTAGGAGAAAATGTAGTTACATGTTTGCTCCAACGTCAGCACAACCAATCAAAACACAACAAAGCAATTTTTGTTCCACACACGGAATTAATCCAGATTGAGGTTAAAAGAATAGCGGAGACATAATTAAAGTTTTAAAATATATAAATAAATCTCATTAGAGGAGCGCATTTTAACAGAGCCAGCCATCTCGCATTATTTTGCCTTCAGGTCTGCAAAGCCGGCTTCAAATAATGGGCTTTAAATAACCTGCCTGAGCCGGATGTTTGTGAAATTGATTTTTGTTGATGGTTGTTAAAAGCAGCGTGTGTCATCCGCTTCTATGGAAAATGGCCTGGGAAATTTCATCAAGCAAGGTCACTCTCTGGCCAACAATTGCCCATAATTGCAGTCCCTGCTGTTGTTTCTGTTGTTGTTGTTGTTGTGACTTCTTGGCTGAGGCGTGGGATAGAAATCGCCATAACCAGGAGATGTTGTTAAGGGGAAGCCCAAATTTTCCCCCAAATTCTGCTTGAATTCACACAAACCTGAAAACAGTTTCTAATTTCTCCTGAGGTGAATCCATCCCACTTTGTTGCTGCTCCCTGAAGGGCCTCGCGTTCACCTCTCTTTACCTCAGATGCCTCAGGACTTCATTTCCAGGGTTGCTCAGAGCTGAGCTTCTTTTATGGGGGGGGGAAGGCTGGATTGAGTGTAGCTTTTCTGTGGCAGCACATTTTATTTTATTTTATTTTATTAGTTTAGTTTAGTTTAGTTTAGTTTAGTTTAGTTTAGTTTTTTATTTTATTTTATTATTTTATTTTATTTTATTACCGTATTTTAGTTTATTTTATTTATTATCTTATCTTTTTATTTTATTATTTTATTTTATTTATTATCTTATCATCTTTTTTATTTTATTAGATTATTTTATTTTAGTTTATTATTAGTTTAGTTTAGTTTATTATTTTAGTTTAGTTTATTTCTTTATTTTATTTTTTTATTTTATTTTATTATTTTGTTTTATTTTATTATTTTGTTTTATTTTATTTTATTATTTTATTTTATTTTATTATTTTATTTTATTATCTTTAGTTTAGTTTAATTTAGTTTAGTTTATTCTATTTATTTTATTTTATTATTTTAGTTTAGTTTAGTTCATTTGTTTATTATTTTATTATTTTATTTTATTATTTTATTTTATTATTTTATTATTTCAGTTTAGTTTAGTTTAGTTTAGTTTAGTTTAGTTTAGTTTAGTTTAGTTTAGTTTAGTTTATTATTTTATTTTATTTATCTGTTGGAAGTAAAATCAGGTCCAGTGTCAAGCCGGGAGAAAGACACTGAAATGAAATGGAGATATGCTGTATTTTGAAAAGGAGGTCTCAGTTTATTTGGTAGCCAGAAACTACAGTGACAGCAGCATGTTTCTGGGGTGACTGACAAAATGGGGCTGAGAGTAGGTGGGCATTTATACATTCTTTGGGGCTTTGCAATTGATATGCCTGTTCATGTGCAAGAATATGTCCTTAAATATTTTAATGGCTGTTGCCAGATTCCTATGGGGTCATGTAGGGGTCATGGCTGGCTCTACAGGCAAAAGGGGGAATGCAAATCCTAGCTGTTTTGTTTATCTGAGCTTATCTGGTCAGTTTCGGCTCCTTGCCATTGTGTTGCTTATTCAGAGTTTCTGGCTGCTTTTTGTTTACGAATAGAGTGGCCCAGCCTTTCTGAATGGACATCCATTCCTAAAGATGAGCCTCTTCAGGCTTCTGCATGAGGTTATTTTCTTATCACAGGAAGGCTGGGGATGCATTCTGTACTTATGAAGATGTTTCTCCTCTTCTCCTTCATAGGAAATACAATATTCTGCTTTTTTAATATTAAGAATTAAGAATATTTTATTCTGGGGGGGGCTTTCCTACCTTATCTATCTATCTATCTATCTACCTATCTACCTATTTATCCATATCTATATCAATATCCATATCCATCCATCCCTCCCTCCATCCATCCATCCATCCATCCATCCATCCATCCATCCATCCATCTATCTATCTATCTATCTATCTATCTATCTATCTATCTATCTATCTATCTATCTATTCTTACCTTTTCTTTAATTTTGTCTTATATAATCTTTTGCTGCCATTTTTTTTTTTACTTACTTTGCTATAACATATAATCTGTGCCATGTTATTATTATTTTTTTCCTGGTTCAAAACAAAATGCACCAGCACTGCTCCCAAGCCTGATTCTCAACTCCTTTATTATTTCCTTGTCTGTCTTTCTACATTTTTTCTTCAAGCTCTCTGAAAAACTAATGGCCAGCCACTTCATCATTTTGACACCAGGGAATAATGTGGTTTTTATTTGGCGGGATCATTATGCTAGAAGGATACGGGAATGAAGCTGCAGGATAAACTGCTATTCCCAATATGTATTTCGCTCCAGTTGCTTTGGCTGAGCTATTTTTCTTGTCTCAGATGCTTTTCTGAATCATGTGTCATAATTGTTTAATGGGAAGTGAAAGCTCTTCTAATTTCTTGTTGATCTAGCCCTTTTAAAATCTAGAATGCAGTTTGGCAAAGGGATTCCTCCACCTCCCCATTCAATAGGACAAAATACCTACAAAATAGTATTTTTGTGTTATCCATTATTGTATTTCAATTCTGCATTGGCTGAGCATCTGTAGAGAGGTTAGGGAGAATCAAATGAGATAAAGGAGGGGAAAGGTGGATGGAGGGATGGTGAAAAGGAAAGGGGAGGAGAGGAGAGGAAAGGAAAGGAAGATAAAAGGAGGAAGAGAAGGGAAGGGAAGGGAAGGAAGGAAGGAAGGAAGGAAGGAAGGAAGGAAGGAAGGAAGGAAGGAAGGAAGGAAGGAAGGAAGGAAGTTGCTATGGACTTTTCTATCACTTACTCATTGCTTACATAGAAAAATATGGCACTTTAGTGTATACTTTACATTATGTATAGATTGGCATATACTTTGAGAAATGTCCATCAATTTCCCCCACGGATTTGGGAAGACACCTTTTCAAAAATAACATCTTCCCTCCATTTGCCCAACATACAAAATAACATGCTTCTTTCTAAACATGTTGTGTGCTTACAGAACAGATGAGACATGCTAACATATTCCTTACATGAGACTCATCTGTATGTTTCTTGTATAAGGGCTCATTAATCTTGTTATTAAGAAACACCAGGTTGTACTACATCAGAAACAAAAAGCTCACTTTTCCCAAGAAAGAAATTTATAGGTGTACAGCCGTTCTGCCATTTATTTACAGTAAGTTTTAAAGACTTAATTAGTTTCACCTAGACTATTGCTCAGTCTCACCTATGCACCGTTGATTGAGAATGGTGTGCCATGAGGGAATCTCTGAAGAGAATCACATTATTTTTGGCTCAAGAAAAGCCATGTCGGATTTACTTTATATTTGTAGGTGGGAAAATCCAGGGATGTTGTATTGAGTCATTTGTTCAATTTATATCCCTCTTTCCTCCAGGAGTTCAAGGGAGAATAACTAATACTTTCTTCTCCAATTTTCCCATATCTCATAAAAAGAATTCTGTAAAATAAATTTGAACTGCAAGGTAATATTGGCTCAAAGCCACCTGGTAACTTTGGTGGCGATGTGTGGGCTCAACCTGGAATTCCTGGACCTCACTTTAGCTGATTAAATAATATCCTAATCTGCTTTCTTTCTCACTTTGAATCTTGTAATCATAGAATCGCAGGACCTTGGAGGTCTAGTCAATCCCTTGCTCAAGGCAAGAGTCTTTATACCATTCTAGTATTGAAAGAAAAATCAGGATCAGTTCCAAGCCGGAAGTAAATAAAATGGAGGCTGGCTGCTTAGGAAAGAAGGTTTAATGATGAGAAGAACCAGCAACAGCATGCAGTCCTGGGACAGCTGACCAAATGGAGTTGAGTGTGGGTGGGTTTTTAATATCTTCTTTGTGGTTTTGTGTTTGAGATGCCTGTTGTTAAATGTACTCTGAGTGTGCCCTTTTGGTATTCTAATTGTTGTTGTCTGACTCCCATTGTGGTCCTGTCCTATCCTTGGAGGTGGGTGGGGGAATGTACATTCTTAATCCCATCAGCTGTGGGGGCTGAAGCCATTTTGCTTATGAATAGTGTGCCCCAGTCTTTCTGGATTTGGATTATCAAATCTCTATTTCTAAAGATTGACCTCCTGAGAAAAAGGGAGACTGGTCTTCTGTCTTTGTTAGGATTTTTTCTGCCTTTCTCCCTCCAGGAGACAAACTGTTCTGTTGATGAATCATTTTTTTTTTAATAATTTTTTATTTTTCCAAACTCTCCCCCATACATATACCGTAATACTTATCAGATATTAACATACATTCCCTCCACACTCACATACAGATACTTTTAACAAAATGAAATAAATACATACACATGACTTTGGTGTTGCTCGCCCATTTCCCCTTTCACTGTATCCACACTCCTTCTTCTTTACCTTCTTTCTCCCTTTCTTCTCTTCCCTACTTCCCTCTTCTTCCTCTCCTCTCCTTCACCACTCTCCTCCCCTTTCCTCTTCCTCCAACCTTCCTACTTCCTTCTCCCCTCCTTTACTCTTTTCTCTCTCCTCTCCTTTCTTCATCCCTCTTCAGATACAATTCAGGGGTAATGTCCGAGCAACTCCTCTCTCCAAATTTCCCTATCTGTATTATATACAATAAGATTAATACTTCTATTTATCTAACCTTCTCGGTATATACTTCTACAAACATTTATACAGCCTGCAGTTATTCAATACTGTGTCGCCTGGGTCTCCCTCCTTATCTGCTCCTTCTTCTTCCATCTAAATTGATGTTAACTATCTTTTAACTGTATTCTCTTTTCAGCCAATCATAAAAAGTTGATGAATCATTCTCACTGTCAGGAATTTTCTTGGGTTGGGTCTCCCTCTGATGAGCTTCCATACATTGCCACTTGTCCTTCTTTCAGGTCCTAATCCTTCTCATCGTTAGGCTAAACATACCTTAACTCAGAGGTTCCCAACTATTCGTCCGTGAACTGGCGAAGCCCCATCCATGGGATGTAGGCAGTGTTAATGCTGCAAATATTGTATATTCTTGCTTTGACAATATGCAGAACTGTCTGGTATTTATGGGGTTAATACAGAGCAGACGGGGGTGGGTTGGGGGTAAAGCCGGGGAGAGAAAGAGGAAGGGAACCTTTGATCTTCACACTAATTGGATAATGTGATATATGACAGTTAATGTAGGGTGGGAACATACTAATAAATTAACTGCTCAGAGGAAGAGAACTTAGATCTTAGCATAAAGGTAAAAGATCTTAGCATAAAAGAGCTGAGGTGGCGCAGCAGTTAGAGTGCAGTACTGCAGGCCACTTTAGCTGACTGTGTTCAGCTGGTCAGCGGTTCAAATCTCACCGGCTCAAGGTTGACTCAGCCTTCCATCCTTCCGGGGTAGGACCCAGATTGTTGGAGGCAGTGTAAATCTATATATACATTGCTTACTGGTGTACACCGCTTAGAGCAGTGATTCTCAACCTTTCTAATGCCGTGACCCCATAATACAGTTCCCCATGTTGTGGTGACCCCCAAGTGGGTGTGGCCACCAATAAGAGGGAGTAGGACAGCTAGGGAAAAGGGAAAAAAATGGCGGACAGCATGGTTTGGTGACCCCCGTGAAATGGTCATTCGACCCCAAATGGGGTCCCGACCCACAGGTTGAGAACCACTGGCTTAGAGAGTGCTTGCACTTAAAGCGATATATAAGTCTCATAAATAAATAAATAAATAAACAATCCTCCGTTATGCCTGTGCTGACATTTTGTAACAATAAATGACTTTTAGGAAAATCAATGCCTGGAAGTTCTTTGAAGTGTTTCATTAGCCGGAACCATAACAGGCAGCACACAGAACCATGCCCTCTCCAATCCATGGCAAAATCTCTCTCCATGGAACCAGTCCCTGGTGCCCCAAAGGTTGGGAGCCTCTGTCTTAGCTGTTCATGTTATGATTTAGCCTCTAGACCTGATTGTTTTTGTTACTCCTATCTACACTTTTTCTAAATATCTTTTTTTTTTTTTTTTGCATTGTGGTGACCAGAACTGAATGCAGTATTCCAAATGTGGTCTCACTAATGCAATATAAAGTGGTATCACTTCTCATGATCTTGATGTTCTCCCTCTGTTGATAGAGCTTAGAACTGCATTAGCTTTTTTTGATGGCTGCAGCACACGGCTGGCTCCTACTTAAATGGTGATCCACCAGGAGATCTAGATCTAGATACTAGAAAACTCGTTACTGGATCTGGTTTTGGTCACCACATTATAGAAAAGAATAGAATAACAGAGTTGGAATGGACCTTGTAGGTCATCTACTCCAATCTCCCCACCCAAGCAGGAGACCCTACACCATTTCTGACAAATGGTAATGCAGTCTCTTCTTGAAAGCCTCCAGTGATGAAGCTCACATGACATCTGAAGGCAGTTGGTTCCATTGGTTGATTGTTCTCACTGTCAGGAAATTTCTCCGTATTTCTAGGTTGACTCTTTTCTTGATCAGTTTCCATCTGTTATTCCTTGTCTGGCCTTCAGGTACTTTGCAAAATAGGTTGATCCTCTCCTCTCTGTGACAGCCTTTCGTGTCTCCCCTGGTCTTTCACTTCACTAGACTAGCCATGCCCAGTTCCTATAACTGTTCTTCATATGTTTTAGCCTCCAGTCCCCTAATCATCTTTGTTGCTCTTCTCCACACTTTTTATTATAAAAAAGATGATGAGACTCTGGGTAGAGTGCAGAGAAGAACAACATGGATGATTACAAAACATACATATGAAAAATTGTTGCAGGAATCGAATATGTCTACTCAAATCAATTTAATGGGGGAAAAAAGGACTAGGGGTGACATTATAGCAGTCTTCCAACAGCGAAGGGGCTGTCACAAATAAGTGGGGGTCAAGCTATCCTCCAAAGCACCAGAAGGCAAGATAAGAAGCAATGGATGGAAACTAATCAAGGCTAAAAACAACCTAGAACTAAAGGGAAATTTTCCTGCCAGTAGAACAGAAGTTGGCCTACAGAACTTGTGGGCGCTCTATTTAACGATGAGTTGGATAACCAGTTGTCTAGAATGATATAGGGTCTCTTGTTTGAGAAATGGGCTGGACTAGAAGACCTCCAAAGTCCCTTCCAACTCAAGTTATCCTGTATTCTGTATCCTTCTCAAATGCACTATTGTTGAGCCAGGTACTACCTAACCTATACCTGTGCATCTGTTGTTGTTGTTTTTTTCCTGCAGAACCGCAAAAGAAA
Organism: Crotalus adamanteus; assembly: GCA_039797435.1. Taxonomy (NCBI): domain Eukaryota; kingdom Metazoa; phylum Chordata; class Lepidosauria; order Squamata; family Viperidae; genus Crotalus; species Crotalus adamanteus. The sequence continues at coordinate 278,994,776 of CM077919.1, read as the reverse complement.
ATGGAAGAAGTGCAAAGAAGATCTTGGAGAAAGTCTAGATAATGAATTGACCCACTAGTGCTAAACATAGTCTGATTTTTTAAAAAAAAATAAAAAAAATCTCCTTATTGTTCTATTGCTGCCTTAGAATATATTTCGGTGATATAGGAATTTCAGACATCCAAGAGGGATGAGAGGGAAGAAAGGAGAGGAGAGAGAAAAGAGTAAAGGAGGGGAGAAGGAAGTAGGAAGGTTGGAGGAGAAGAAGAGAAGTGGGGAGAAAGGGGAGGAGAGTGGTGAAGGAAAGAGAAGAGGAGAGGAAGAAGAGGGAAGTAGGGAAGAAAGAGAAGAAAGGGAGAAAGAAGGTAGAGAAGAAGGAGTGTGGATACAGTGAAAGGGGAAATGGGCGAGCAACACCAAAAGTCATGTGTATGTATTTATTTCATTTTATTAAAAGTATCTTATATATAAGAATGTAAAAATAATGTATGTTAACATCTCATAAATATCACGGTATATGTATGGGGGAGAGTTTGGAAAAATAAAAAATAAAAAGTTATTTAAAAAAAAGAAGGAATTTCAGACATCCATATTGCAAAACAGACCAATATCAGTTAATAAATAAACTTGTTTCCAGGCCTGCCTGCACACTTCCTTCCTTCTGATTTGCTGAAATGTGAAATGAAACCATCACTTATCTTAGTTCCCAGTGAAGCAATCACACCTAAAATCAAACAAATCATTTAACCTTGTAATATAAAGGCAATATAAAACTTCGTTTTATTTTCCAGTAGCTAGACCTCACCTGGTGTACTTTGTCCACCTTAGTTTGAGGAAAAGGATCTAAGGGGCACCAAAAAGTCAGGAGAAGTAGTAGTAGTAGTAGTAGTAGTAGTAGTAGTAGTAGTAGTAGTAGTAGTAGTAGTAGTAGTAGATTATTCCATATTTGTATCCCAAAAAAATCTCATGGCCCTTATTCATTTAGTCATTTAGAGTCAAGATCAACTTGAAAGAAACTTTAACATTTTCAGCGTAGTTTAGACCTTACAATAGAATTATCATTTGTACTTTCATTCAAAATTCCCAAAAAAAAAAAAACTAAAGAATTATTTGTTGCCACTTAAAATAGGTATCCTTGTGGGGAAAAATATCTGGAGCTTCAGGATTTATTCCTATTGGTTCTTGCAATCAAATTTGCTTTGGAATTAGACTAGATCATACATTGGGACTTATCCAATCTTATGAAATCCCTGGGGAAAATTAAAAATGATCTGTAATTTTCAAACCTGGGGTAGGGGCAACAAGGAAGCAAATTGTACATACTGTAGCTGGGATCTTGAAGTTGTTTTTTTTTTAAAAAAAAAAATACGCAGAGCATATTATCTACATCTATATTTGCAAAGTAATAGATTTTTAATGCATTATGAAAAATGTATTTAAGTGGAAATAGAGTCCACATTTCAAAAATCTGCCTGCAAATTTCTTTACCTGGCTGAACAGCTGTTCTGGTCCATGAGTAAATAATTAAATGTTTTTAATGAAGCTGCACTTACACCTATTTACCAAATAGACTGGAACAAAAATTAGAATGCTGTAAATTAATTGCCCTAGTTGGTTATAACAGTTTTGTTCTACACTAAGAAGCACTGATAGTTCTCTTTGGAAAGATTAGCAAACCATGAAAGCTTACTCAGTTTTACAAGGAGTGAAAGAATGAATAGGGTGAACTTTGATCTCATCATTGATTGATTGAAGATTTTCTGGGGAAGAAAATCTATCTCGACGTCTTTTAAGTTTGTGGTGTATATAGAGCAAGATTTAATTCAGAACATGGATTCCTTGGATATGCATCCATGTCTGGATCCAAAACCCAATTCATTCATTTTCCGTCAAAATGCAAATGGGAAAGCCATGTCTTCATATAATCACTCAGTCACTGATACAGAGCTTTATACTTTGGAAAAAGTGCAGAGAAGAGCAAGTAGGATGATTAAAGGCCTGGAGACTGAAGAAGCAAAATATCTTCAAAGAAAAAAAAAGAAAGTACAGTTGCCTCGTAAAAAAGCATCTTTGGGATGTGAAGAACACTTCCAGGAATTGGGTATGGCTAGTCGAGTGAAAAGAAGGAGTAGGGGTGACATGATAGCAGTCTTCCAAAATTTGAGGGGTTGCCAGGAAGAAGAGGGGGTTAACATGTTCTCCAAAGCACCCAAAGGCAGGACAAGAAGCAACAGATGGAAGCTAATCAAGGAGAGAAGCAACCTAGAACTAAGGAGAAACTTCCTGACAGTGAGAACAATTAACCAGTGGAACAACCTGCTTCCAGAAGTGGTGAATGCTCCAACACTGGAAGTTTTTAAGAAGAGACTGGACAACCATTTGTCTGAAATGGTATAGGGTTTCCTGCCTGAGCAGGGGGTTGGACTAGATGACCTCCATGGTCCCTTCCAACTTTGTTATTCTTTTATCTGCTCTGTAGTTTATTAAATTTTGGATAAGTTTTGTGGGATCCCTTGCTGTAGGAAGAAACTGAGACTAACCTGTCCAATCAATGGTGAACATTCTTCACCTTTACCTTTTGAGTGTAGCTTTTTAAGCATACACCTATAAATTTCTACATTTCTTGTCAACGGCTGGATTAAATTTGCAGCTGTTGTTCAGGAATTCATCCATTCTGTGGGCATCAGACCTGTCACAGGTACAGAGAAGATTGTGTAATGGAAATCTTTAAAGATTTTTCATTGGGAGGAGGATTTAATACGAAAGAGGGGGTATTATATGAAACTAACATACATCTTAGTCATACTCTTTTGTGAGGCAATGCCAAAAATCCTAAAGAATAGGTGCAAAGTTTTAGGGAAGGAAAAACAATAAAGCTATAGTTTGTTTTTTTTATCCATTGCCAGCTGATTAGTGGTCTTTTATTCACTAGTAGATAGGTGGATACTGTAAGTAGATAGGTATATAGGTAGGTAAGTATACAGATAGATAGATAGATAGATAGATAGATAGATAGATAGATAGATAGATAGATAGATAGATAGATAGATGGATGGATGGATGGATGGATGGATGGATGGATGGATGGATGGATGGATGGATGGATATGGATATGGGTATGGGTATGGATATGGATATGGATATGGATAGATATAGGTAGGTAGGTAGGTAGGTAGGTAGGTAGGTAGGTAGGTAGGTAGATAGATAGATAGATAGATAGATAGATAGATAGATAGATAGATAGATAGATAGATAGATAGATAGATAGATATGGATATGGATAAATAGGTAGGTAGGTAGGTAGGTAGGTAGGTAGATAGATAGATAGATAGATAGATAGATAGATAGATAGATAGATAGATAGATAGATAGATAGATAGATAGATAGATAGATAGATAGATAGATAGATAGATAGATAGATATGGATATGGATAAATAGGTAGGTAGGTAGGTAGGTAGGTAGGTAGATAGATAGATAGATAGATAGATAGATAGATAGATAGATAGATAGATAGATAGATAGATAGATAGATAGATAGATAGATAGATAGATAGATAGATAGATAGATAGATAGATAGATAGATAGATATGGATATGGATAAATAGGTAGGTAGGTAGGTAGGTAGGTAGATAGATAGATAGATAGATAGATAGATAGATAGATAGATAGATAGATAGATAGATAGATAGATAGATAGATAGATAGATAGATAGATAGATAGATAGATAGATAGATAGGTAGATAGGTAGATAGATAGGTAGGTAGGTAGGTAGGTAGGTAGATATAGATAGATAGATAGATAGATAGATAGATAGATAGATAGATAGATAGATAGATAGATAGATAGATAGATAGATATGGATATGGATAAATAGGTAGGTAGGTAGGTAGATAGATAGATAGATAGATAGATAGATAGATAGATAGATAGATAGATAGATAGATAGATAGATATGGATATGGATAAATAGGTAGGTAGGTAGATAGATAGATAGATAGATAGATAGATAGATAGATAGATAGATAGATAGATAGATAGATAGATAGATAGATAGATAGATAGATAGATAGATATGGATAAATAGGTAGGTAGGTAGATAGATAGGT